>JAYJMB010077447.1:34874-48165 GCA_036873735.1 Pouteria campechiana
AGAGAGAGAGAGAGAGAGAGAGAGAGAGACACTAACCGGCAAAAGTAGTAACCAAATGAGAAGTGGCAATAGCCAAAGAGGAAGCCTCCACAACCACCACACTTTCTTGTGGTTCCACAACAACTAGCCTCCCTTGAACCTCCTATGTCTCCCCTGCGATAGCCTCCACAGAATTCCTCACCATCATTGACTCCAAATTCACCACTATAGTCTCACCAAGCATCGACTTGGGACCAAAGGAAATAGGGGAAATGAGAGGCAAAGCAACACCCACAAAAGAAGAGGAGGAGGTGATAGAAAACATAACAGAAGCTAAAGAATGTATAGCTGATAAATAAATAGAAAAAAGAAGCATAGAGGAGGAAGGATACATTATCCCTCCGAAAAGATCATCGATATCCCCCAAGGAACAGTTCTACTCCCCAATAGTGATTTCAGGATTGGAAGATGGATGCGGATCCATCCTGTTGATATGATTGGTGTCATGGCCTGCTTTTTGAGGCGCGATGTACTACCTTTTATTGTATTTCACGTAAATTTGCCCACTTTTAGTGTGGGATGTTTGAGTCCCATTTTGGAACTCGACAAGTTCCTATAGAAAAATAGACAGAGTATCCACTGAAATGTTAGGGACTAGCAAATGTCTAACATTATCCATATACCATAACATAAGTCATGAGATAACAATTATCCCTATTCAATCAAACAAATACATAGATAGTCTACTTACCTTCATGATGAATCATCTCCATAATGTTTTCACTCGACTTTCAATTCCATCACTTGAATTCCACATCAATATTCCATAGCTTTATACCTAACTCAATTTACCCTAAATACATTATATACATCATGTATTTAATTTTCACTTAGTTTCTTATTGAAACAACTCGTCTAACATATATATACATTGCTTAACATACAAGAATGTTGTTGTCCATAAAGTGGACAACAACCTACATAAGTTATCTCAAATCAACTTACTCCAAAGCATTTCAATTAACTAATTAGTCATTAAACCCAGATAATTGTACCAAATAATGAATTTTCTCCATTTTTCACTATTTATAAAACCCTCACTTAGTATGAATTATCGTTTCTCATGGCTAAGCAATTTCCAAAACCCATAATCAATAAATTACATATTTTTCCCATGATTTAACATCCAAACCCACAATTTTTACCCAATAATCACTATTCACAGCTCATATGAAACCCTAGCAA
Organism: Pouteria campechiana; assembly: GCA_036873735.1. Classification (NCBI taxonomy): domain Eukaryota; kingdom Viridiplantae; phylum Streptophyta; class Magnoliopsida; order Ericales; family Sapotaceae; genus Pouteria; species Pouteria campechiana. The sequence goes on from JAYJMB010077447.1 coordinate 36,099, forward strand.
TAGAAAATCATGATCTCCATAGCCAAATCATTCCCAATACCTCATTAAGTATGTATTAATAAAGTTTCCCATAACTTCAATGTCAATTTCATCATTTTTCCCAAATTTCTAAAAATTTACAAAACCTTAGTTCAACAAAAAATCCAAATTCGGATGGGGAAAGCTAACACAACTTGGCATTCGGACGCATCTTTCTTCCTTGGGCAAAAATCCAAGCTCAATACTCTAAGTAGCTCCATCCATTTAGAGAAAGTCGAATTTTTATCCCATTTTTACGGTTCAAACTTGGGTTTAAGGAGAAGAGCAAATGATTTTCCACCTAAACAAGTTTCCAAGCTAATCTAGCAAGAGTCTCGGTAAAACGGGGTCTAGGGCAAAGGGGAGGAAGAAAAACAAAATGGTATGGGAGAGACAAACCAAAAAATGGCAAAAATGGGTCGGTGACCCAACTTTACAGCAAAACGAGCACATAGGTAAATCTGACCTTAGTAGTGAGTTGGGCACATAGGCACCCATTTGGGAGCATAGGTGCTCAAAAATTTGATAGCTTGACACGTCTTTAGTATTTTGTGCATATTTTCTTATAAGACGTCGGATTTATGTGATTCTTGATTCCTTAGAAAGCTACTTAAAGGGCTACAACTTTCATGTGAAAACTTTTTTTTGAATCAGTGCATAAATATGTCAGAATTTGATCACAAGTGACTCAAGTTGTAATGTTTAGTTACCTTTCACCATGTATTAAGGTTTGCAGTATAGACTAACTCCAAAATTATGAGGTGTTCCATTTGTATCCCAAATTACTTTATGATCTCAATTAATCCTATGTCAATCATTCCAAAATGATCATTTCATAAGATTATTCTTACCCCAAACTCCAGTAATAACTTAGACTATTCTAATTGCAGAAATTTAAATTTGTATACATAAAATATCACTCATAATCCTATTTCATATAAAACACTTCAATTACCTCAACAATCACTTCATACACATCACATACATGAAATGAAGTATGTTTATATAGTTTATCACTTCATTTGAAGTCAATTTCAAAAATCACATATTCATTTCTTTTTAACCAAAATTTTTTGCTATACATAATTTTCACAAGTCATTTTTATTCCACTTTGCATTCAAGGTCTAACCTAATGTTCTACATGCATCACAATATCTATGGTAACACAACTTGCTCAATTTCACCATTTTAGTTCTTTTTCTTCTTATTATCCTTCCATAGATCCCAACAATGCAATATATGAAATCTAAGAATCAAAACTACCTCATACTCTCATGATCAAATTTCAATCACCACAAACATCATATAAAGCTAATCATCCATTAAATTTTTCATGATTTGATGAAAATCACCTACTGAGTTCTTTTTGTGGAACATTCAACTCAATGGTTCAAAATTAAAAAATTATTTTTAAAGGTCAATTCAAAACCTCATACATGTCACATTATACCTAATAAGCATGCTTCATTAGTCGTTAAAGTTATATACATGACTTTACTCAAAATACTACTTGGGTCAATTTCACTCAAGAATTACTAATGAAGTCATTCTCTTTGTTCAATTCAGTTTTGCATAATAAATTTCTATATAATTCACTATTTACCACCTCAATTCCTCATTTTTCTAAAATGTAAAAAATTTACCCTCATTTTTAATACCCGGGGTGTTACAATTGGATCTGAAGGAGGAGTAAGATGTAAAAGTTGCGAATGTTCTCACCTGAGAAAAGTTCAAAAGGACCAACTTTAGGAGATCTAGCAACCCCTAGTTGTTCCGATTGAAGTCCCGAAGCTAGTGATTACTCCCTCTCAGAACTAGGAGAACGAGAAGAGAGAGGAGAGCTAGCAGAAGTGTGGGACTGGTGCTTCCAAGAAACTTTCTTAATTCATTACCGCATGGGAGGAGCCGCTTGACCGAAAGTAGCTACACACCAATAGCATGAAAATAAGGGAAGAGATCTTGCTCTTGCTCTATTGTAGAGCTCAAATCAGGGAACAAAATAGATAAAGAAGGAATAAGGTCAGGAACGACAACCTGCTGACCTAGAAGGTGACACAAAAAATCTACCTGGTGATAATGATCAACGAAAGATATAGAATCCACTGACATCGAACGATAGTCATCAACCTATACCTAAGGACATACAAACTATGTTGCTCTAAAGAGGAGAGAGAAATCAGAAGACAGATCGAACTAGTGGTCCAAACCACTGGAAAAGGGAAGTCTCCTGTGACCTTAACCCAAACCCAATGACTTTTCAAGTCATCATCTAGGTCTACATTTCACATGGATAGCTTCCGCCAAGGGGGATGGGGGATAAGATAAAAATAATAAAGCTAATAGGGAGCCTTACTCAAAGTAAAAATGGAAGAAAACATTGGGAGAGTGAAATAAAAACCTCCTAGAGATTAATAACCCAACGACAAAGGGATAAAATATAATGCCAACTATTTGAGACCATCTCGAGAAAATGTTATAGCCGAAGAAAAGAGTAGAGATGAAATGAGTTTGGTTGAGGCAAAATCCCACCCTAAGAGAACTTAGAGAGACAGAAAGGAGATTTTCTTGGGAATGCCACAGAAGGGCAGTAGGTTCAGAAAACACCTAACTCGTTCCCTTAGGTAGAGCATAGAGCTTGAATGCCTCCATGACGTTATTAGATAGATAAGGTAAGATTTTTTTATAGTCATTAATAAAGATAAATAAAAACAAAAGCTTAAAAAACCCCAAAAAAGATAATTATCGTAAGAGGGGAAGAAATAGTGGAAGCTCGAAAACAGGAGGAACTAAAGAGAAGATAAAGAGCGGGCAAATAGTTTCTTGCATTCGTAGCAGCTTCTTAAATAGTGCCTCCTAGCAAAACCACTTAGGGTTTCATGCAAAATCGAGGAAATGCCCGCCTGGGGCATCGTGAAAACTGAAAATTGACTATTTTTTATGTCTCATCACATTTAAACCTTGAACATGTGGCAAATGGAAATGTCAAAAGGTCGCGTCAGTATGAAAAAAGCTGCCTTGAAATGATTGGTGTCAAAGTTTGAGATAACGGAAAAGTCCACCCAAAAGTGAACTTTTTGAAAAAAGGATAGTAAGCGATCAGATCCGCCCTCAACTTTCGAATGGATCTGCCAAAATAAAATGAACAGAAAAGGTCAAATGTCAGACAAAGCGTAAGAGGCTTGTTAGTATTTCACTTCTAGCAAATCTACTATAGCGCTCTCAAAGAGTGTCGATGGATCCGCTAGAGGTGAAAGAGACGTGTGGAATGTGACCAAGCACTTTGAGAGAGGAAAAAGGTATATTCAAACCATATCTTTAGCAAACTATATCTTTTATTATAGAATTGCAAAAATATTATTATATCATTATGGGAAAAGAAAATCTAATCAGCCAAAACATCCACAATTGCCTCTAACTCCTCTATCTTCATATAGGCAACAGACAAATCCTCCTTCAAGGATCGGATGTGATCCAAATGCTGGTTAGCATTTCAAAGTGACTTCTTAACAGACTTCAGTTCTGCATCCAGTCGCTTGATTTCTTCATAAAGAAATTGGATTCGCTTAGCTGGCCGAGGATTAGAGCTCGTACTCCTAAGATTGATTTCCTCATGATGAATCTATATAGTGAAATTAATTTCTTCATACTCAGTTTGCTTGGTGGGATTAATCTCCCCATGCTAGATTAATTTGGCAAGGTTATTTTCTTGTACTGAACTTGCTCAACAAGAGAAAATCCCGTAATAGACGAGTTAATGGCATCCATAGCTTGCCAGATTCTAAATGGTATGAGAGAACGCAAATGAAAATCCCCATTTATAGAAGCCAAGGCAAGAGAGTCAAAGAGTCTAGAGGCATATTTCCAAGATGTTGCATGCTCCCCATCAATGCTCATATCGATGGTGGCGGTTTCCAAGGAATTAACACCATATTCTCATCAATAACAAGCCTCCTCGGAATTAATGCATCTGCTCTTAAGATGAAAATTCCAAAGGACACTTTACATCTTCTTAAAGGGGAATTGATATTAGGAAACTTTAGCATAAGTACCTGATTAGACAGTTGGCTATGTGCCACGTCAGACTCTTAAAATAGATGGGATACCTCTCCTTGCAGTCCAACTAGCACAGAACTACGACTATGTGTTTTTCTAGAGTCTTTCTCCAGAAATAACTCTGCATCCCTCTTACGTATAGGCTACATACATATCCCAGCTATGCAGTTATACTTAATTATAAATACACTTAGGTATGTATCATTCAAAACATGAGCTCTTGATACTATTTCATTTTCTCCAAGAGAGTCTCATTTACTAACTTAAGTGTCGAAGTGTTCACGCTAGGAACACTCCAACGTCCTCTAACCTTTGTTTTAGTCTTGCAGAATTCTAGATGAGATCTTCTCAAGAGATACATTAGCATTCTGTTTGACAATCACCCAAACACAACCAAACTATGCAAGATGCATGCAGCCAACCGCCTTTTTTTTCTGCTCTAAAATCGAACATATAAAAACGTTAAAACATTAGAGTGGTTTTTGGTTCAAAATTTAACCTTTAAAGTTTACATAGGATTTTCTTTTCTTGTTTCTTGTTTGAAATAGCAGCTGCAAACCATTGGTTATCAAGGTGGCCGACACTTTGAGCGGGTGTCAAATGTGTAGGATTTGAGTTCGAGGTCTAAACTTAGATCACGCATCTGTCAACCGCTGGTGCGAGTTCAAGGCTTCGAGTAAATTAAAGGACGGATTTGTCATCTGTTTAAAAAACAAGAGTGATCTGATACTCTCCATGGCCTCAGATTTAAATTTTGGGCCCATATGCAACTAATTGGGTTGTCTTGCCCAGCTTGGCCTACCCCGAGAGTGGAACACTTCGATCCTTATATTCCATTACGATGCTCTTGATGTGTGTGGCATGTTGGATTTGTTGAGCTCAATCCAATCAAAATAAAAAGTTGGCATGTCCAAGTTGTTAAGCCATGGTCGTTGTCGTTTGGCTTAATTTTGACCTGAACCACAAGCTTTGCTGTTGTATAGGAATTTGATATTTGGATGCCATTTCAGGTTGATAAACAACGCTTGAAGTTTCTATTCTCTTCCCCCTTTGGTCGAAGGCTAAAATTTCCGCTTGTGCATGTTCCTCTTTTCGTTGGGCCCGAAAGCGAAGGGCTTTTATGATCTTTTAGCCATCACGTTAGTTTTGCAAAAAAAATGTAGGTTGTAGACCCCACAGATTCATTTCTTCTGTGATTGTCTGTTAAATCACATGCTAGCTTTATTCTCAGCTGACCTAAAAGAAGTACCCGTGATGATCAAGCTAACAGAAGCCAAATCATGATGTTATTTCATGGACGCAGCGTGCAATTCTGATTCAACTGTATTTGATCCATCCCTCATGTTTCTCCGCGTTGATACTGATAGGTGTTAACACACAGACAAATCAAGGTTCGAGAGTATCCACATTGATGGTTTATGATATGCGACGTGTGTGGAGGACATGATGTCGAGCTTAATTGTCAAACTTCACCGGTCTAAAGGGATTTTTGAGTGGCCACAAAAAACGGCGGTACGGGAAGTTCCAGATTTCCATCGCTCTCAACGTCGCACACACGGACCAGAGGCCCAGTCGTAAACGAAACTATATATAGTTTTATGCAGCTCAAAAGCATACATGCTTTAGCACAATATGCCAACCTCACACTCTGTAGAGTTATAGGAAAAGGAAGAAAACGGGTTGTTAAATTAAGTCCGAAAAACCATTAGTTAGCCGCCTAATTCGTACTTGGCCAGGGCTTGCTAGATGGGCAGTTTAGAGGCATGTGGGTCTCGGTGGAAAGAAGTTACCCACGCGGAAATGAAGCAGTAGACATATACATATTCCTACTTTTGGAAGGATTCCCAATAACAACAGCATCCGCACAAGCAGGAGGAGGAAAAGAAAAATAAAATGAACTCCTGTAAGATTTATTTGTTTTTTATCATATAAAGTAATGAGACAAAAATCATTAAAATGGAAATTCGTTCAATTTTGCCTCTCGTAGTGAACATGCCTACCTTTCTATTCTCGAAACAGTCACACAGAAATGATGAAAAACGTTTACTCCTGGAATGGTTAGCGATTCCAAATTCTACAAATTAGCTGATTGCCTGATTTGGTTTATTAGATGGACTTAAATACATCATTTTCAATGCTTGAGCAATCTCCCTTCCCAACGCAAATCAACGGGTAACTAGATTGTTAATTACTGCATGCGAAGTACACGAGTCAAAACGATACTCTAATCAGCTTTCTAGGATTCCAGATGATCGTAGTTATGGATTGGTGGCCCGATATAGTCTGATATTAATGGATAGTGCAGTGATAGCGTAATACAAACGGGTAGTGAATGAGAAATCATCTATAAGCAACCATCCATGTTCTTATGTGTATGCATCAACTAGACATTTTGGTGGCACATTCGTATTTAGGTCTGCCAGTACAGGGACCAATTCATGGTAGAAAAGTAAGGTCTTCGTTTCGGCGGCCTCAAGACAAGGAAAATAGATGACTTTTTCTTGGTCGGTTGGAAAACGCGGCCCATCTAATCAAACAGTTCCATCTTTCTTTAAACATACCTAATTTACGCATCCATATAACTTATTTTATGTTTATAATAATAAAAATTAATTCTAGGATGATAGTAATTACTCAAACTAAATATAATGTGCACGAGTGTCTAATCACAAATAGAAAATACGCATTTTTCTTAAGAACTTGAAAAATCGTGACTGGATAGCGAGGACTTTTTTAATCGGAGGGTAAAGAGAAGCGAATGCAGGGAATTGGGTTGGGTACGGTTTCTAACACCGTTCCATCCTTGTTTACAAAACCACGTACCGGATCCGAGCAGTAAAAATAGTTAAATCAAAAGACATAATCATTTAGGTTTGGCATGTGCATGAAATTACACGAACAACAATGCAAAACCCAACCATGAAATTCTTGGAATAGGTGTTTCCACAAGCGATTATGCTAAGCATATATATTAGTTTCGAGACAATGTACACATTCGACGTACTGAAAGCCGAGTTACACAGGACTTGCTTCTTCAGACTCAGTTGCCTTCGGCTTTTGGCTCTTGTTGGTTGCGTATGCTCCGTAGAAGTAGGAGGCAAAGCCCCAGAGGCACAGTGCAAGCGCTATTCCTTTCTCGGCGGTGAACTTCTCGTTGAACGCGATAACGCCAGCGACTTCCGTCAGAGGCAGCAGCATTGCGGTGAGCACGCCGGTGAAAAGAGAAGAGACGCAGAAGACGACACCCAACGACCCGATGAATAGCATCTGGAAGAGGATGCCGCATGTGACGAGCACCACGTAGTACTTTGTCTCTCCCAGCCCATACTCTCTCGCCTCTCTGTGAATAGCCTGAGACACGCAACAATCTAGTTAAAGTATCGTGTTGGGATTTTATTGCTGTGGATAATCAACGCCACTGATCATATGGGCCATATCATGGGTAATGATTGCTGAGGACCCAACAATTCCCAAATTGGAAAATCCCAATACTTTCTAGATATGGGAAGTTATAGAGAAGATGCCTACTCATGATGGAAGTGATACCACAATATTGTTGGCTTGAAGTTGTTGAATCTGATAAAAAAAACTTTAAAATACCACAATTTAGAAAGAAGAAGAGCCACTGCTCATATGTAAATAAAAAGGAATCAACAAAAATGAAGTTTCGCACAAAGTTCAAAGCAGAGCACCTTTCATATAGATATAGAAAAGCGCTGGAAACTACCGTCTATCTCAAACTAAAACCTCGTTAGCATAAAAAAAAAGGCCCATTACCAAACTCCAACTACAACCCTGCTAACTAGGATTAATTACTTATTGCTAATACCCAATACTAGCAACCACTTCCTATTAATAACCAACTAAAAAAAAAATTCTAATACTTCCTAGGAACGAAAAGAGAGATGAAATGAATGAACAGTTTGGATTTCAGAAGATGAAATTTTCGCTCATCCCATCCATGTTTGTTACCCTATAGATTAATGGTTTTTATCTCATTCTGTTACTTTGTTAATCTTGGTAATTAAATTCTTATCTTTACCTGGAAATCATTGTTTATTATCATTCCCACAGTGCAGAATATCGTAGCGAAAAGCGTCACTCCAAGTTGGAATTCCATCACTACAGTGTAGGTGATGGCCTTGCTGCACTTAGCATATGCAAGCTCGATGGACGGCAAGATGAAACCCAACAGGGCAGCCCCGCCTAGAGTAATGAAGAAGCCTAACAAGTACTGCCCATCAGAAACGCCAGGCGGTCGATCACCGCTCTTGCGTATTCCAAGTATTATCGATCCAAGGGTCATCAAGACCACGGAATTGACAGAGTAAGCTGTGAACTTCTGGCGAACGATGATCAAGGCGAAGATTGCAGTGAAAGCGAGCTGGGTGGCGAAGAGTATCGAAGAAGTTGAGACAGGCAAATAAGATAGGCCAAGTGAGTACATGTAGTTGTCAAGGCCTACAAGAAGGCCGATCGCTGCACTGGCTATCAGGAGCCTCGGTTCGGTGAGAAATCTGGAGGGTCGCTCGTGGATCCGGTCTCGGAAGTGGAGGATGCTTAACGGGAGAAGCAGGATGGGAAATCCAGCGGTCTGTAACCAGCTTGGCACCCATTTTCTGTTTCCTCCATGAAGATAGTAGAGCCTACTGATGAGTGGGCCCCCTATGATGCCTACGGCCATAATGGCGCAGTTTAGCAAGAGGAGCATTAATCTGATCCGTTGGGTTTTCTCCTTTGCGAGGTTAGCATTTGTATTTGTGGGTGTGGGGGTGGCAGCTTCATCCATGTTAGCAACGTTATCTACAGGCATGTCTGCAGTGCACAACTAGTTTGTTTGCACGGGTTGTAGCATGGTCTTTATTTATATGTGGACCGTTAAAACTACCAGCCATCAAGGGATGACTGGTAGTTGACAACGAGAATACGGGAATGCCTTTGGAAAATGGAAACTTCCAAGAATCGCGCAGCTAACGTTCCGCAATACCTGCTGCATCGTGATGGGGAATGTGGTAAGGCATGCGGCCTCCAATGTTCGAGCCAGCAATATGACAACTGAGTTTGGGCTTGAGAATGCAGTAAGGCATGCATTTCAGGCCTCCAATGGTCGAGCCAGCCATATGAGAAGTGAGTTTGGGCTTGAATCATGTGAACATTTTTTCATCAGTTCTGCTAGCATCGGTCTATCTTGAGGCATATGGAACTCCAGTGCGTTTGACTGTTTGGCCTCGGTCCTTTTCATGCCTTACTTTCCACGAGATCACCCACCATTCAACAATGGTCGTAGCTGCTGTTTGCATGAAATAACCTTTAAGGTTTCATACACTGGGGTCCAAACTTGCTTTTTATTCTCTATGCGGTAAGATATCATTTAGACATCATCCTCGAAGTCCCATGCAAGGAACGATTTCGAATTTTGTGTTACGAAAATCTGGGCTCCAACGTGTTTCCTTGATGCCCAGACGTGTGAAGTTCTACAGCAACATGCAGTTTTGGGAATTTGGGAGCTAAACAGAAAGAGGAGGTTAAATGGTAAAGGTTTCAATCACAATGATTTGGGTCTAGTGTACACGCGGCTCATCGTAAGACACAAACTGTTCTCTCTGAATTTTACACCACTCCGTTTGAATAATTCCAATGTTGTCCGGGAGCCAGAAGAGTCACACAGCTCTTATCATGCAGACAGGATTGGGACGTCAATGTCATGGGGCCTGGCACCAATGACAAGTCAACGTCACAGAAACAAACAAGTGTCAAAATTTTCAATTTAACACTATATTTCCAGCCGCCCCATGTTATAATAAAACCGTACTGATGGGGCGCATTAGATAAAGGTTTCAGCTTCAATCCTGCATTAGAGCACGTTAACATGTGGAGCTGAGTGAGAAAATGGCCCCACATGTCTGTTTATAATATCTAAATCATTCGTTTTCTTTTATTTAAAATTTAATGTTATGAATTAAAAATTAAGAATATTTATTATTTCATGTGAACTGTAAGAAGAATATTTTTAAATTGATTTTATTCATATAAATATTTTATTATTATAATTTATTAAGTGTAATTTTATTTTAAATATTATGTATGTATGTGACTAAAATTTAAATAATATTATTACGAAAATAGTACCCATATACATTGAAAGTTGATTCTTGTCTCGACATGCCAATGATGTTGAGTGGCACCGGAAATCAATGGCTACAGTGTTTTTTATAATAACTTTAAATTAAAAGAAATGATTAATAAATAATGTAGATCTTGATAATATATGATACAAAACCCACTTGTATACTACACTCTTAACTCTTGGTGGAGCTGGGTGCTCTACTTAATCTTAATCTGCGTACATAAAATATCAGTTAGTAATTACCTGATAAACAGTTAGCTAAAATGGCCATTGGTGGGCAGCGAGTAGTCGTGGAGTAAGGCTTCATTTGTCCGTGTTGTTGTGAGATGTGAGATTTAAGCACTTTTACAAAAGTGCATTTGCAAAGCGCGTTTAGAAGAACACTAATTTGTAGCTTCTGCCTAAATATGAAAAATAGGCTTTTACGATAAGAAAAAAACACAACAAAGGAATACTCGGCTAAACTGATCTTATGCAAAAGTATGTTTACGCCTCCAAAAATACTTTAACCCCTTGCAATGCGCAGCCAAACAAAATTTAAATCTAACAGCAGAAGAGATACTGTTGTCCAGGGATGTAGACAGACTCACCAATTTTAGGTGGATGGAGTGGTCCAATGATCTAAGCCGTCCAAGTTTCAATTGCCATCATAAATAATTTGTTGTTGCATTTAGGTTTTGTAGGGATGAGAATGCCCAAGCAATTAAATATATAGTAGGATAAGAATGAAAGCATGAAATGTTTCAAAAAATAGCCTAAGATTTTCTTGCTAGGAATATATATCATCCACAACCTTTCTATCCTTAACATCCTTAGTAGTTTCTCAACTAAGGACCTATTTGGCCTTGTGTTCAACGTAGCTCAAAGTGCTTTTATAGCATAGAAAGTACTTTTCCTTCAAATACTTCGTGTTTGACTGCAACGTACTGCAATTTTTAGAAATTGTAAAAGTTGGTTTTTAGCGTTTACCCGGAAGCTCCAATTGGGAGCTTTTTTTTCACCGCTGAAAATGGGATTTTTGTTAAATGAGCTTAATAAATAATTTAAATTTCACCGCTAGGCCAAACAGACCCTACGACTTCGTTGCATGTATTCTGTTATGCTATTTTTGTTGATCTTAGGTAAGTCCTTAGTAAATCTAAGCACTTTTATATCATTTCTTATGACTTTTAACATATTCTTTAAGCCTTCTTTTAGTTTTCTCAAATTTTTCTGTCTTGATAAATTGGCTCTTTTTAAGTAGTACAGTTTTTTACCTCCATTGCATATAACCAAACTATCTAAGTATGCTTTCTTCAAATTGTTAATGTTTTTTTTTTCATCCGTAAGTGCTTTTCATGATGGAAAATGACCCCAAATCAAGAAAATGGCTTTCAAACAATGCTTATGTATTGACTGTGGTTGGAGCAGGGCAGTTATAGAGAGGTTCTGAAGGATGTTGTACAGGGATGTGGAAAATTTTGTGTGGCGGGCTGTTTGATCAGACATGCCATTGTTATATGGGTCTTATGGCTCTGTACAAAAGCTTATTTTCAACGAGTGGGACGAATGATGGCCCCCAGCATGGATGATGTGTCAATATCAGTCAAAAGTCACATCCAAGTGGACACTCTGGAATTCCGTCAGAAATTGCTAAACGTGGCTGATTGTAATGTTTTTAACGTTAAACTAGCTATCAACATCGGTTGAGAACAACTATTTATTTTTTTGCTTGTCCAAGCTGTCCATAGATAGCTGCCTGCCATACTTGCAAGTGGGGATGTGCTTGCGTGAGATGATCATTTTCTCTGGCAGATTTCGATTTGTCAGCTACTGTCACTGAATGCTCGGGTTCAAACAGCAACCATTCAGAGAATGAAGAACATGGA
>JAYJMB010077447.1:53051-67470 GCA_036873735.1 Pouteria campechiana
CCTGGCGGTATTATTAAGCTCGTTTTAATAAAAAGTGCAGTAAGAAAAAAGCTCTTAATCTGAGCTTCTATGTAAACATAAAAAATTGGCTTTTACAGTTCCAAAAAGCATGGTGAAATCCAACCAAATACTTGAGAAAGCACTTTTATGTTGTAAACGCGCATTCAGCGCTTGCGGAACACAGGGCCAAGCAGGCCCGGAGACATTTAATACTCAGTATCAAAGCAAATTCTACCTCCTAAGTTGAAATATCAAAAATTGCTATTTGAGCCGAATTTAGTGAGAGTTTTATCTAAGAGGATTTTTTGCCACTAAATTAAAAGCTACTCTCGGTGTCTTATAATCCTAAGACGGCCCTGTACAAATTTTGGACTTCAAAACAAGATTGCACCACGCGCCACTGATCGGAGGGCTTGGCTACAATCACAAACTTTCGGATGGATAGGCAAGAAATTTTGGCTGGATGTCTCTTGAGGATGAGGCTGAGTTGATCATATTCCTTTTGGCCATATCACTAGAGCGCGACTGCCTTTGACTTATCCGTCTCCCCATTGATTAAACAATTGATCATAACATGCGCTGTCTCCAGAATCAAGACGTGAAGAAAATTGACCCCACTAAACAATTGATCGTAACATGCACAATCGTTTTTACAAAAGAATGAGAAGAGGTCAGCCACCCAAATTCTAGAGAGAACTCTGCCACTCTTCTGCATTTATATGCGTAATCTGGGGACTGATAGGGTAGCATGTATATCACTTTTCTAAGGCCTGCCTGTGAAGTGAAAATATCAGAATGTTTAAAATTGTTTGAAATTTTCATGAGATTGCCAATTGGGAAGCCACTTTCCGTTAATAATGTTCAATGTCTAAAGGAAAGACGAATTGTGCTCTAAAGCGTACTTGCATTGCATAAATTGGCATATCTCATAGTTTTCATTTCGCTGTTTCTTTTTCCTTTGCTTTAGGATTCTTGGATCCTTTTCTTATTAGCTTCACCAAGATGCCATTCAAGATGGTAGGACCGCTAATTAGCAGGAACAGGTACCATCGTGTGCCACTTTTTATGGCGTGTTTGATGTAAGTGCAAAAGAGCGATGGCGAAATGTGAAGCATGAAAGGGATGAGATACAAAATAAATGCCACATTGAATGGTGAGAGGAAAAGGTGTGTAAAAGACTAACCATTTATGCTAATAATAAATAAAATAAGAAAGCGGAGAAGGCTTTAACCACGCCTAAGCACAAGTATGCACAACTTGTTTGTCTAAATATATCAAAAGAGAGAGTACCACTAACATTCGATTTTTAATCCCTGCAAGAATAAACGTGAGGGCTGGATAGTTTGAAACCGGTGCATGAAAACCTCCAAGAAAAGCTACTTAACTCTCATGGATGATGATTAAAAATAACCAGTTGACGAGTTTCGTTTTGAGCTTAATATGATGTTTTAGTTAAATCAGATACAATAATATCAATCAACATGTAATTATCTGCATATGATGCCAAAAATGGTCTTGATGATAACTTAGATAGGCCACAAAATCGAAATCATTAAATTTATCTTACAGCTAGAGGGACCCATAATTATGTAATCAGGTGTATGTATCTTTCTAAACAACTAAAACAATCTTTCCCATAATTTCGTAGCATATTAATACTCAAGTGGGCCAATCCAAGTAATTTTCATATTTTAGACATAATTTCATAACTTTTTTAAATGATGTTGCCCAAATAGATCTCTAATTAAAATGATTTTGAGTATTTACCTAAATATATAGTATTCAGTATAACAGTCGATTAGATTTTATTTACTTGTCAAGATAAGCCAAAAATGAATAGGTTCGACCGAGTGATTATGTCCAATAGGTTGTTTTTAAATTTTAGTCATTGCTAGTACACATATGAAGAGGTACACACGGTGAGGATCAGGCTGAGCACCTGCGTTCATTAAAATTACGATCTGCTTTTTTTTTTTTTTTTTTTCTTGAAATCCAATTTGCTGATTTTCTCAAATTCTAAACCGATGTTGTTATGGAAAAACAGGAAAAATAGATTATTTATGTGAGTTCTGAAAAGAGTATTAAAAATTTTATATACTTTTAAATAAAGTGGCCTATGTACATATTATGTTATTTTGTCTTTAATTATGCTATTTCTAAAATAAAGTCTGTATTCCCTCCCTATATATTAGTTAATCATTTTGGCTTAAAAAAATGAATAACCTTATTTTCTTTTTTCTTTTCCTTCTTAGACGCTGTAAGTTAGACACGAAGATTAATTAATACGGCTTCGATTTTGATTATATCTATCGTGGGCCGCCCTACTTCTTTACCCCGCTACACCCTGGCTCCATGTGAAGGCCGCTGCTCTGCCTAATCCTCCATACACCGGATGGAAAACATCAACTCTTAAAAGGGTGGTCCTTCGGATAGTTGAAAAGGAAAGTTCAAATACCATGTCGGGCCTGCATGCTACTTTTAGCTAACCATGGCCACGTGGTACAAAGATTGCCGGGGATCATATGAAACACGCTAAATTATTGTCATTAGCATGCCAGAAAGTCAGATGTACGGGATAATAATGATTAAAAATAAAATAATTAAATTTTTAAATAAAAAGACACGCAGGATAAAATGGCTAAGGTAAAAGTAAAATATATAGATATTGATGAAAACAACCCTGGAGTACATGAATTTTTCGAAAAAGGATAAAGAAGGAAAAAAACTCATGTGGGACACAATGAGACAGTTGTCCCAAGGGTGGTAGAGAGAGAGAGAGAGAGAGATGGTTATGCATTGAATCTGTAGATCTACTCGATCGCATCAGAGAGTGTGTGAATGCTGTTATTTGAGGTAAGGGTATGTTTGGGTTCCACATGAGTCCACCTCTAGGCCGCGAAGAACTGTGATTGAATGGCGACAGAGACTGACGTAACGCTGAACCAAACTGCATCTTTACAAATTATCAGAACGGGTGCATTACGTTTCTTTTGTTTTTGTTTTTGTTTTGTTTTTTTTCCCCGCATTACTCTACGTGAAACCCTGCAATGACGAAAAAATGGAGGTTATTAGGGTACTTGTATGTAAATGAATATTTTGAAGGAGGAAGTTTTCTTTGGAAAATGAGGGTTTCTATTTCATTTCCTGTCGATATATAGCACCTGTAACTTAGTGATATCGTACAGGATTCGTTGGTTTTGGTCCACCAAAGTTAGGCGTGCGATGGATACAGGAATTGAATGACCAGTCTCATGGAGCGACATACAGCATGCCACTGCGTCTGCAGTTCCAATTCCGCCAGCTCCCGCGTACCCAAACAGAAGCGGATTGGCCGTAAGTGCAGCTACAGAAATCTCTCTTTAAATGTTCACAAGATACATTTCCAAGATCAAAATCCCTTATAAATTTTAAACATAATACTGTAGTAGTTAAATCAAATACACGAGTAGGCCCCGCCATATTCATTTGAAAAGATTATAAAAAAATGCCAGTTAACGACGGAATCATCATGTGGACCATCTGAATGTAGAGATATATATTTTTTTTTACATTAAAAATATATTTAATGAGTTGTATGGTATTTACTTAATATAATATAAATGTAGTGGGACTCTTGAATGATTTCATCGAATAAATTATTATACCTTTATCTTTAGTTATGTAATGGAATCAGTTCCATGAAAATTTGCGTGTATGAAAGCTTTTTTTTTTTTTTTGTACAAGAGATAACTAGATAATATTCGATGTCGCAAATGTCTTTATAAATGAATATTTAGCTAATAATATTAATATAATCTTCATAAAACTGTTGACGGGCCGCAAAATTAAAATTCTGTGAAACTAAATATTTCAAAGAGTGCATATTTTAAGGGGTTATAGAGTATACACTCTTTAAAATATTTACTCTTAAATGATTTTAATTTTATCATTAATAAAAAATTTTGATTAAAATAATATTTATATTCTTAATTAAATAAGCATTTGAAAGTATTTTAGTTAGATTAAATTTTATCCAATCTTTCCCTGTCACACACAATATTAGAAATTTTTAACTTAAACCGAATCTGTTGCGTAGCTTCTATCAGTTTATATTGTCTATTAACTATTTATTTACATAAAATTTATAAATGATTAAAGTTATGATGTCTAACATCTTATTTATGGTTTTAATCATGGAAAAAAAAATCATACAAGCTGATATTTTTCAAGGGTGAAATAGAACGTGCTTTCGTACCGTAACACCAAACGACCTCACGCACACGTCTAGCATGCGTCGGCATCTGGGTTGCTCCAAAATCGATTCTTCCAGCGTAATCTAATTCTAAACAATACGTACATACAGAAAATACTTTAACAGAGCATGCTATCAAAGTGAACTGGTACAACATCCAAATTGGCCCTATCTTTATGATTTTATAAAATCTATTCAAATTATTATATTTAGCATTACACATTTAATTAATATGTTAAAAATTATTTCAATCAGAATCTTGTGTAAGCCATATCATTTAAAAAAAGTATAAAAATATGTATAATTTTGAAATTCATTTGAATCTATTCACCCAAGAATTGAAATATTATAAAATATTCTATATAATTAATATTATAATAGGATGAACACTTTAAAAAAGTTTAGCTGTTTAATTAAAAGTATTTAAGCCCTTTTGAATGATCAAATAACTTTAGTAAGTTAAAATTTCTTCTTAAATTGATTTTAATTTTATGAGTAATATAAGATTTTGAGGTAATCTTTAAGGCCCTAATTAAATAAATGATGATAAGATTAATAGTTGAGTTTGGATTTCATAAAATGATTGAGATGGAGCCAAAATTGAGAAGTTATACCAAGGTAAAGTATACCCTATTGAAGTACTTAGAGAGAGAAGCATGCTGAGAGAAATAATGGGATTTACATCTGAAGCTGAAATGGATGGGTGAATGAATGGTATGCCATATATAAGAGGATAATGTTGTAGCAATCTCAATGCCATCTGATTCACGTTGAGCTGTTCTCCTCCCATCATTTTGCCATAGCTCACGTCTCTGGTGACAGACAAGTGTAAGGTTGGCTGCTCACGAGTTAGTGACCGATAAAGACTGCATACACCATTCTGATTCCTTAAAATAACTCTAATTCCCCTACTGAAAGGACAGTCTTCGCTAGGTGGCCATCTTATTTAGAACCATATGTTTTAGTATAAACTAATTACGGTCTATATTTTTATTAAACTTGCAAATTACATATGAAATAAATTAAATTGATATTTAAAAACACTACATGATGGATAATTTAGGTAAAGCACAACAAATTTAGCCGTTTTGTTTATTTAATCCCCATAACTTCTAATTGAGTGTCTTACTAATGCCTACTCAAGTTAACATAGATGTGGCCATAAGGGATAGTTATAATAAATCTTGCAGAATAGTGGCCCACCGCATGCAATCGTCTCCATCCTTGCCTTGCTGGTCCAGTTCCATAGCCATTTCAATCATGAGACCCCCTAATGTGGATTTACACGGACCCAAATCTACCTTTTTGGGTTGCCCCCAAACGGAATACTGAAGTGGTTCTTGAAAAGATCTCACCTAGAATCCTGCAAGATTAAAACAAAAGGTTAGAGGACACCGGAGGTGTTCCAGCGTGAACAATACGATGCTCAAGTCAATAAGGGGACTTTTTTAGAGATGATGGGATAGTAGCAAGAGCTTGTATTTCGAGGTATATACCTGGGTGTATTTATAGTTAAGCATGCGAGCGTAACCAGGATACATACATAGCCTATATGTAAGTGCGATGAGGATTCTCGCCTGGAAAAGGAGTCCAAAGGGATATGAATCTTGAGTCCTGGTCTCATAGGGTTATGTAGTAGCTGGAACGTATATCCCAATAAAGCAGGGATCTGACGTGGCACAGTGCCAACTGGGTATTTGAGTATTTATGTTAGAGTTCCCTAATACTAGTCTTCTCCAAAAAGACATTGGTGGAGCTTGTCTTCTCAGTCGCTCGATTCTTGGTGCATGCCTTCGATGTGGCTCTGTCCTTTACTGCCCAGGTGTGCTTTTGCGGAGTATGTTTGCCCAACACCAAGTTCACTTTGTAGGAATATTCTGGGAGATTCAGAAGCCTGATGGCTGGTTCTACCTCGATGGGTCTATACTTTTGAGGACCGGTTCTATCAACTAGAATGCTCTAGAGGATCTAGCGACTTTAGCTTGATTATGCTTTGATAGACCTACGAGCTCTTGGACCGGTTTCGCAAACTGGAACGTTCTGGGGGATTTGCATGACTTTGGGTCGGTTTCGCTCTAAGGGACCTACGAGCTCTCGGACCGGTTCCGCAAACTAGAATGCTCTAGGGGATCCACGCGACTTTGGCTCAGTTTCGCTTTGAGGGACCTATGAGCTCTCAGACCAGTTCCGCAAACTTGAATGCTTAGGAGGATACATGCAACTTTGGCTCGGTTATGCCCCGAGGGACCTACAAGCTCTTGGACTGGTTCTGTAAACTGGAATGCTATAGGGAGTCATGGAGGCTTTGGTTCAGAGCATCCTTTTGCACCTTTTCATCATGTTTCAAATCTGTCAGTAGTTACTTCATGGTGGCTTTACTTTGTGGTGGCTTTCCTACTTTTCTATATTATCTTCTTCTTCCCGAGCTCTTCATCTTCGTTGTCTTCCCAATACTGTTCTTTTGTCCTTTTCTTTGGTAGCATCTTTTCTCTCTTCTCAACTAATTTTTCCAAATTTAATTCCAAATGGCAGCTGAGAAGTCTCACCTACGTATGTTTGCCAATGTCATCAGGTCCTTCTGACTCTACCCGTTGCCCACGGGGATGATTGGATCTTTCCTGATTCGACAGACCTTTCCTGGGATCGCCGGGAAGGTTTTGTTTCTATTTTTTTGGGCTCCCTTAGGGTTGGATTCCGCATAGACTAGGGTAACTTGGTCCTTAACCTCTTCCGTAACTATAATATCTCTCCAGAACAACTAGTCTCAAATTCTTGGCATTACATATTGTCCCTCTCCCGATGGGTTCATAGCCTTAGGGAGATTTTTATTTTTTCATTTTTCATGTTTGCCTCCATTTTCACTCTAAGTAAGGCACCTCATTTGTCTTACTATTTTTACTTCATCCCTCGCCCTCCTTAACGAAAGTTGTTCCAGCGTGTTTCGGACTCGGACGATGACTGAAAAAGTCAATAGACTTGGGTTATGTCTGCTGGGGGTGTCCCCTTTCCCATAGTCTGAAACACCTCTCCCAGATGTGGGAAAGTTCATCTTTCTCAGTTAGAGTGGTACAACCTATATCTCCTTGGGTATAGGTTGATTTCTCTAGGTGCTCTGGTAGTCAACGTTGTCACCACTGCCAAGCATTGTCACCAGTCGGACTTTTTGTGTGGCCTCCTGAGCCAAAAAGTTGTTGTTCCTGATCCAATCCCTCTACGAATGTCACTTTCTTCTCTCTTTCTCAAGTTGAGGTGTGTCATTGAGAGTGAGTACGAACTCATCCATTCTCTTCTTTTTCCTAGTCCTAGGAGTTGGCTCCTTCCACTGCATCGGCTCCTTTTATAGTGCTCGCACTGGCTCCTTTTACCGCGCTCGGTCCCTCTACTAGCTAGACCCTTTTGCCGAAGGGGCAGGTTCGTTGAGGTGGCAGAGGGTTAAAGTTGCTGCTAGGAGTTGAGTGCCTTCCATGCTTCCTCTCCCCCTCCTTCTTCAGGATCCCTTGGGGAGGGATCAATGGATTTGGAACCACTGAACGTAATACGTTTTCCTAGTGGGGGTCCCTTCAGAATTTCTTTGGGCGAAAGCACTCATTCTCCCTCGTACTCCTCTCCTTCATCTTGGGTTCTGATCACCCTGGGGGAGTGGATCAACCTTCTTCTCCGCGTCTTAGATTGACCTTTGAGGAGGCTCTTGCCTCTAGGGGAGATTTAGATGATCTTTTAGGCGGGGTGGTCCCCCCCTTTCATTTGTTGATCCTATCTCCACTCCTTATTCTTCGATGGTAGTTTGCCTATCCACTGGTTCCGCCGAGGCAGATATTTCTTTTGTTTCACCTTTTGTGGCAGTATACCTGCCACCTTCCTCGACTACTCCTATTATTTAAGTGTCTATTCCTTCTCCTCTTGTTCCCTCTTATCCCTTGGGACTGACTTTGGCTGAAGATACTTCTCTAGAGGACGTTGCAAGAGGGATGCCAGAGACCCAGGAGGGACCAACAGTGGTGGAGTTGCATGAAGAAGTGGTCGTGTAGGTGCCTAAGCACGATGTTATTGTGGCTTCTCGTCCTTCCACTACTTTTGTCGGTAAGTATTTTTCCTTTGTGTTTGTATGCATCCTTTATTTTTGCCTTATATTCGTTTATTAACTTTTCTCCTTTCTCTTTTTTTTGGTAGGCTTGTTCTCTTCAGACCAGCTAGCTCGCATGCTGAAGCATCTGTTTTTAGGTCCCAGCCTAGATCCTCTAGCTTAGCAGCTCCGAGGTGAGGCCTCAAGTTCGAGCGGTCTAGCGTTAGCTCCCGGATCTGGTTCTAATAGTAGGACTACCACTTCCGCGAGTTAGAGCTCCTCCTAACCTTCAACTTCTGTTGGTGTCATTCCTGCTGAGAGGACACTAGTATTATCACCACTGGAGAACCTTGCAATGGCGCATGCCTTCATCACCAAGCTTGCTTTCCCCAGACATATTTTTGAGCTAATGCATGTAATTGGGATGGCTTGCTGGTGGATTCTACCTTGGATGTCGTGCAGAATGCATTAGAAAGTAAGGCTTCATTGATTGGATGGAGCAAATAATGCAACAACTTGCAGCTATCCAAGAGCAGTGGGACGCCGCCATCGTCGAGTTTTCCATTATGAAGGTGAAATTGAAGGAGGACTGGGTCTATTTCAACAAATTAGAGGGGACCTCTTCCCAGCTTAAAGCTAGGTAGGACAAGTTTCTAGTAGGCTAGGATGCTGTGGTTGTAGTGCAGGAGGAGGCTAAGAGCTCCCTTAAGAGAGTTGAGGCCAAGCGCGCAACGTTGCGGTGCTTATGCAGAAAGAGGTCGAGGATTCCCTTCTTAAGGTGGAGGCCCCTATGGTGGCAACATAGCAGGAGGCCGATGAGTCCCTGCTGAAGGCAAAGGCAGAGCGTGATGCTGTTGTTGTGGCAGTTGGTGCTAAGGTGGAGCAATTGGCTAGGGTGGAGGTAGAAGCTGCTAGGCGAGAGGAGTCTTTGCGGTAGGGGACTAGTGTTTTGAGAGAGCGGCATACTGCAAAGATTACTCGAATCCTCAAATTGCGCTTGGAGCAGCTGTTAGTGGAGCTGGAGTGCCTAGAGGCATTATTGGAGCAGATGGCAGACTGTTTTAGGTAAGCCTTTAATTCCTATAAAAAGAAAATAACTAGAAAATTCCTTGGGATATATTTAGAATAGGGAAGACTTGTAATTGTACTGATTTATATAAATAAAAAGTTATATTTTCTCTCTTTCTGGGTATGTGCTAAAATTTGTGAAATATTTGTGAATGAAATTACGAAGCTTTTTCTTACTTGTGTTTGTCAATGCTTGCCTTTAGTGAAAGGGGGGCTACTTACTTAGAGGTTCAAGTTTTTGGACGTGGACCCAAAGTGCTGTAGGCCCTTGGTTAGGCATTCCTCCTAGTCGGGCATGTAGCAGGATTAAGAGCTCCTCCTGGTTGGGCATTTAGCAGGATCAGTAACTCCTTCTGGTTTGGCCATAGTGGAGCAGGACTGCTACTAGTCGGGCCAAAGTGGGACCAGGAACTCCTCTTGGTCAGGCCTTAGCAAGACCGAGAACTCCTCCGGGTTGGGCTATAGTGGGACCAGGAACTCCTCTTAGTCGGGCCTTAGTGGGACCGAGAACTTCTCCCAGTCAAGCCAAAGCGGGATTAGGAACTCTTCCTGGTTGGGCTAGAGCGGGACCGAGAACTCGGTTGGGGAACAGAATCATAAAAGATCTTTATTAATTTGCTGAACTAATTGTATATAGAAAGTAAATTTAGAAGAGAATTTTACTGATGATATATCCTCAAATGTTCTGTATTCCAAGTTCTCGGAACACTCCTATCGTTTAGCCTTTGTAGTTAGTAAGTGCCATTGTCTAGGGCTTTAACTACTTTGTAAAGGCCTTCTCAAAATCAAGTAAGTTTTCCCTTTGCGTGGGTAGGGTTGCTGACTAGTACCTTCCTCGGCACCAGGTCTCCTTCTTTGAAGTTCCTTGCTTTAAACTTCTGATCATAGTATTGTTTGACCTAGGCTTATTGTCAAGCCATCTTGGCTTGAGAGTTGATCCTTGTTTCCTCCAGCAGATCCAACTTAGTTTCTAGAGCTTCAGTGTTGACCTCTTTGTTGAAATTGGTAGTCTAGGCAAAAAGAATTTTCAGTTCCTTAGGGATCACAGCCTCAGATCCATAAGTAAGCATTAATGGATACTCACCTATTGAACTCTTTGAAATTGTCCTCAATGCCCAAAGTACTTTTGAGAGTTCTTGATACCAACTATCTTCAGAGCCTTCCATCTTTTTTCTTAGGCTAATTATAGTATTTTTGTTAGTGGCTTCTACTAGATCGTTTGTCTGCAGATGTAATACAAAGGAGAACTTCTATCAAATCTCATGTAAGGTGTAAAACTCTCTGAATGGCTTACTTTCGAATTGCATTACGTTATTCGTGATGAGGACACTTAGGACCCCGAACCTGCACATTATGCTTTGTATTAGAAAGCTCCTAGCATGTTCTGTTGATATTGATTTAGTTACTTTGGCTTCTGCACATTTTGTAAAGTAATCCATGGCAATGAATATGTAGTTCTTTCTCCCGGCTGCTGAGGAGAAGGCTCCCAAGATGTCCATTATCTATTAATAGAAGGGCTATAGGCTACTGATTATCAAGAGCTGAGTTGCTGGTAGCCGAGGTATGGAGGCATACTTCTAGCATTTATCACATTTTTTGACATATTCTTTGAAATCTGCGGCCATTGTGGACAAGAAGTATCCTTGTCTTGTTGCTTTGAAAGCTAGGGTCTTAGCTCCTATGTGTTTCCCGCATTCCCCATTATTTGTTTGAGGATCTCCTTTCCTTCCCTCTCAGTTACACATTGTAGATATAGGTGTAAGTGTCCTCTTTGATAGAGCTTGTTATCTAGGTAAAGAAATTTTGCAATAAAGAGTACCAGTTTTTTAGCCTCCACTAAGTCCATTGGTTTTTCTCTGCTCTTTAAATATGCATGGATGGGGTCCATCCAAGAAGATTCTGCTTTTTCTATTATTGTTTATTCGATCTTGGAAATATTAAGAGCCAAGAGGTGTTCCAGTAAAATAGTTTTTCGTGGAAGAAAAGAGGATGTTGTGGCCAACTTCGATAGTTTATCTGCCTACTCATTTTCTTCTCTTGGTATCTATACGATCTTGGTTTTGTGGATCCGTCCCAGCATGGTTTTTGTAACTGACACATATTGCTTCATGAGTGACTCCTTGGCTTCATATTCTCTTGTCAACTAATTCACCACTAACTGGGAATCGTTGTAGATGACTAAGTTGCTGATTTTGAGTAATTGAGCGATTCTAAGGCCTACTAGCAGCGCTTCATACTTGGCTCCATTGTTGGTTGCTGGGAAGCAGAATCATAACACATACTTGATTGTGTGTCCTTTAGAGCTTTGAAGAATGAGTCTAGCTTTGGCTCTGTCCTTGTTAGATAATTTGTCAACTTGCAGGCTCCAACGAGGGGGGTTGTCTAACAACAGATCCATATCCATTGCGGGAGGTCCATAGTTCTTCTGTTAGCTTTGTCGTTGGCACTTAGGGTGAATTCGTTGCTTGGGCTGAACGCGCAACCCTTGTGACTGTTGGAACAAATTTGCTTCCATTCATTTTGTTTGCTTTCCCAGTGTATCCAACTAGGAAATCGGTTAGGATTTGGCCCTTGATGGCCATCCTCAGTACAAACTCAATGTCGAACTCCCTGAGTTCTATAAACCACTTGACAAAGCGTTCTGATAGATCCATCTTTTGTAGGAGCTACCTAAGTGCTTGGTTCATGTAGACTTAGATCGGATGACCTTGAAAGTATGGTCAAAGTCTTCTTGCAGTGGTTACTAGAGCATAGGCAATTTTTTGATAGCAGGGTACCTTATCTTCACATCTCTCAAGATCTTATTGACATAGTATATGGGTTTCTGAGTTTGGCCTTGTTCTTTGAATAATGCAACTGCTATGGTTTCAAGTTTAGTGGTGAGCTAGAAGTATAGGATTTTTCCTTTCTTCAGTGCGTTCAGTAAATGGATAGCAACTAGATATGATTTGAGTTCATTGAAGGCCTTCTTTGTTTCCTTGCTAATTTATTTTTTGTCTAGGTTCGTTGATGCTTCCTTTTTGGAGTGCTTTAAAGAATGAGAGGCTTCTTTCTACAAATTTGGATAAGAACCTATTAAGTGCCGCTAATCATCCTATCAGAAGCTGGAGCTCTTTGTTATTGCCGAGCGTCTTCATGTCTTAGATGGCCTGAATTTGTTCAGGATTTTCCTTGATGCCCCTCTGTAAAATCAAGAATCCCAGCAATTTTCCTGATGCAATACCGAAAATGCATTTTTGAGGGTTTAATTTTATCTTATAGTTCTTGAGGGTTTGAAATGTTTCTACTAGGTTGTGGAGATGGTGGTTCTAGGTCCTACTTTCCACCACCATATCGTCGACATACGCTTCCATGTTCCTGTCGATTTGGTGCTTGAATAAATTGTTCACCATCATTTTATAAGTGGCTCTGACGTTTTTTAATCCAAATGACATCACTTTATAGCAAAATATACTGACGTCAGTGATGAAGGAAGTCTTCTCTTAGTTAGGCTTCTGCATCTAGATTTGGTGGTATTCTGAGAAAGCGTCCATAAAAGTAAGCAATTAGTGACCAGCGATGGAGTCTACTAGTTGGTCGATGTTGGAGAGAGGGTACTTATCTTTCGAGTACTCTTTGTTGAGGAGGGTGAAGTCCACACACATGCCCTATTTTTCATTTGCTTTCTTTGTCATGACTACGTTGGCTAGCCAATCAGGGTTTCCACACTGGTCTAATGAATCTGGCTTTGAGCAATTTATCCACCTTGGCTACAATGGCCTCTTTCTTCTCATATGAGAGTAGTCTATTCTTTTGCCTAATTAGTTGGTGGGTGTTGTCGATAGCTAGCTTATGTGAGATGATTGGCGGATCTAGTCCAGGCATATTAGAGGGCTCCTAAGCGAACACGTTGGTGTTCTTTCTCAATAACTTTATTAATTCTTGGTGGAGTTGGGCCTCTAGGGTGGAGCCAATTTGGACTGTTCTTTCTGTGGAGCTAGGAACCAATGAAATCGTCTCCAATGGTTCTATTAGCTCGCGTATGGTGATTTGTTGCTCATCTCTAGTGTCCATAGTATCGATTTGCATATTCCTTGATACCTTCTCCTTTATTGATATTTTATATCTTGAGCAATCTTTTGATCTCCTCTGGCTGTACTTATTCCACTAGATGCAGAGAATTAAAAGCCAAGTGTTATGTGGATACTACTACCTTCATTTTCTTGAGGCTTGAATGTCCCAAGATAGCATTATATGCTGAGGGTACATTTACTACCATGAAGTCTAGGAGTGTGGTGGTCCTTTTAGGGTTGTCTCCTATCGTGAAGGGGAGAGTGATGATCCATTCTAGGAATACCTCATCTCCGATGAAGCCTGTTAGTCGGCCCTCTACTGTCCACTGTGGCTTCTTGCTAATCTATATCTTTTTGAAATAGTGGTAAAATAGAATATTTGCAGATGTGTCACTGTCTACCATGATCCTTTTTACTTGAAAGTTTGATATTACTGTCGCGATAACTACCACATCATCCAGTCCTTTAGATCCGCTCGCCATGTCCTCCTTGGAGAAGATAATTGGAAAATCTTCTTCTTCTCTCTTTCATTTGGAACTCTATCCAACAAAGTTCACATGTTCTGGAACCACTGGTGGCCTGGCTATGGGATCGGACTGCTATTGATTACATTGATGATTCCCATTGTGGGTTGATTCACTTCCTTTGTGGTTTCTTATCATCTCTCCTTACATTTACTTTATTTTGAAATTGACCTTATCCCTTGCCCAATGTCCTCTGAGGGTTACTTGCCAGGCAGTGCAGTAACCTTTCATCTTTAATGAGCTTCTTGATCTCTTCTTTCAGGATGCGATATTCTTCTGCATTGTGACCGATGTCTTTATGATACAGGCGATTTTTGGTGGCATTAAGGCTCCATCTGCTTTTGATGGTAGGTGGGTTATGAATTCGATATCATTGTTTTTGAATTTTGTGGAGTACATGCACTGTAGGACAATTAAGGGGGATCGTGAGTGCCTTCGATGGCTTGCCCTGGACGAACCTATAACTTTTGTTATCCCCATG
>JAYJMB010077448.1:0-10332 GCA_036873735.1 Pouteria campechiana
TTCCCAAACCCCCCCCCCCCCCCCCCCCCCCCCCCCAAACAAAAAAAAAAAACAAAAAAATAAAAAAAATAAATGGCGCTATCTTGCTTGCCCACACATATAGGTACTGAAGTTTCCTATTTGTTGGCTAATAAGAAATTGTTAAGGGAGCCTCCTGCCAAACCAGTCTCGTTTAGACTCTCCCAACAATTAGGTGAGACATGAGTGGTGTTCCCTGTGTAAGAACAGAGGAGAAAATGGAAAAAGCTCTCAGAGAGAACCGTCAATAATGGTGAAGGGAGCTCCTCATAGAGGCTCTTGTGAGATAAGGATGAAGATGCCATGGCATCTTTTTGAGCAGCTTTATAAGCATTGTAAGAGGCTGTCACTGGGCATTGCAAATGGCCAAAAGAGGAAATATGCCAAAAAAGCCAAGTATATTCATTAATATATGAATTTCATTAAACACAGAGTAAAAGGTTACAATGAAATCATGAAGACCAATCAGTATCTCTAAGCTTCTCTAAAATTGGCAACAAATCACTTTTCAATTATTCAAAATTGCTTATTTGAGCTATTAGTGTTTCCAAAGCATGAGAATCCACTATTCTTGATGTCTTCAGAACATTAAGAGACCTCTTTAAGCTAATTTCCTGCCCATGAGCGAATTTGATGTCCTTCTCTAATGCACCAATTATACTAGCATTATTGGCAACACTAGCCTCATAGATGGCAATCATACGCTCATTCTCAACAATGCATTCAGTCAACCGTTAACATTCCATTTGAAGCTCTTCAATACGAATTTGTATGGTTGCATTTCCCATCTTTGAGCATTGCTATTTCGGATTGGATGCTTTTGCATTTTTATTTGGAAAATAGAGTTCCTTTTTTTGACAATTTCAAAATGATATAATCATCCAATTTAGTTAACTGCAACAGAATGATAATAACTATGGTTTTGAAATCAAAACAAGTTGAAATCAACATATACAATAGTGGTGATGGGATCTGACCATTGGATTAGGAACATCATTTCAGATGATGTGTCATCCATCAGATTTGTCCAAATAATGTCTTGATTGGAAAATGAATGTCAATAATCTGTTGCAGTGCTGCCTCTCACACTCCATAAAAACAGGGTCAATTTCTTACCTATCTTCTGCTAAAAGCATTCAAAAAAAAGACTCTTAATGTGTTAGCATATGGTGACCCAAATTTTGTTTTAGTCAGTTCAAAGATCTTGTGGTGCGACAAGCATGGATTTTTCATAATGATTTATGGTGGTAGCAGAGAGATTAAGCCACTAGGCCCAATCTCATAGCCCACCACTGATCTCGTTGGGGGTGTAGGGGTAGAGCCTTTGCAGTACGGACCGTATGTCTGAAGACATGCTGTGGAGACATCATGAACAGCCACATGGCACCGGCGGCACTGACGATGACAACAGTAGGACTCGTACAGATGGATTTTTGGTAGTTTTGCACAAAGCTATTGGAGGAAAATCCATTTGTACACTAGATTCTGAATGGGACTAGGATTTTCTATAAATATATGTTATTTTTTAAGAGAGATGAAGCCTAGTATTTTAGAGATTTCTATATTGTTATAATCTCTCTTTTTTCTCTTCTCTTGATTGTACTAAATCTTTGATATGGTGAAACTCTCCTCCTCTGTCCATGATTTTTTCCCATCCAAGGGGTTTTTTATAAATTTGTGTGTTATCTAGTGGGTTTATTGGCTATTACATTCACCTACTTTTTCACAAAATGGTATTAAAACCTTGTTAGGTTTCTTTCTTTTCAGTGATGACAACAATGAAGTACGATCTCCCACTCTTGGATTGTAGCACCTGATTTTCATTATGGTAGGTCAAGATGTGCATTGTACTAGTGCAGATGGATTTGGACAAGGCACTGTTGGGATTTGAGAAGATGCCCTCATCCTGATCAACTGAAGAAAAGTAAAGTAAGGATCATAAAGGTTTATCTTAAATTCATCTTCATCTGTCAAACCAAATTCTATAGGATGTTGTGAAGGAGAAATCAGTTGTTGGGTTATAGTTAAAGTTGGAACAGTTATGCATAACAAAAAGCTTAACCAGTAAGTTACATCCAAAGCAGCGTCTGTATTCTCATTGCATGGCAGAAGGCACATCTCTTGAGGACAATTTAACTTCGTATGAGGATGAAAATCTAAAATTGATACTTTTATGTTCATTACTTTATTTATATATGACTTTTAGAGATATTATTTTATATAGTTGTGATACACTCACTATAGAAGAAGTATATGAAGCTTTGTTATAAGCTACAAATAAGCTTAAGAAAGGTGATGTAAATCAAAAAAGAAAACGAGCGAAAAATTTTGATGAAGCCAGTGTCATGAAAGAAGCACCTATTTATGGGGAACTTTTAGTTATTTTTTAAAACAATTCTAATTCTTGTGAGGATTGGATTCTAGATTCAAATTGCATGTTTCACATGCGTCTTAATCTGGACATCGTTTCAACATATGTAGTTGTGTCCAAGGATACTATTTTGATGGGAAATAATAACCTCGATAAGATTGCTGGAATTAGAATACTCAAAGTAAAAATGTTTGATGATGTTGTTAGGATTGTTAGTGATGTAAGACATGTTCCATATCTAAAGCATAATCTTGTTTCTTTGAGTACTCTTGATTCTAATGGTTACAAGTACACTAGTGAAGGTGGAGTTATAAAGGTGAGTAAAGGTGTTCTTTTTGTGATGAAAGGATATCAAAATGTCTGCTAAATTGTATGTTTTGCAGGGTTCAAAAGTTGTAAGTGATGCAGCTCTTATTGGCCCTTCTTTGTTAGATGCAGATATTACTAGGCTTTGGCATATGCGTCTTGGGCATATGAGTGAGAATGGAATAAATGAACTGAACAGAAGAGGACTTCTTGATGGACAAAGCACTAGCAAGTTGGAGTTTTGTGAGCATTATATTTTTGGGAAGCAGAAAAGAGTTAGCTTTGGAAAAGATATTCATACTACAATAGGAACACTTAATTATCTACATTCTGATCTCTAGAGACCATCTAGGGTGACTTCTAAAGGTGGTGCAAGCTATATGCTAAATGTCATAAATAACTTCTTTAGAAAAGTTTGGATGTTCTTCTTGAAGCAAAAGAGTGATGTGTTTGCTACATTCAAGAAGTGGAAGACAATGATTAAGAAGCAAACAAAGAGAAAGGTGAAACATTTTTGCACTGATAATGACTTAGAGTTTCTTATGATTAGTTCAATACTTTCTACAAGATATAAGGAATTGTGAGGCATCTTACTGTTCCTAGTACTCCACAATAGAATGGTGTAACAGAGCGGATGAATAGGACTTTAATGAAAAAGGTATGTTGTATGCTCTCCAATTCTCGTTTACTTAAGTCATTTTGGGCAGAGGCTGCAGCTACAACATGCTTTCTAGTTAACTACTCTCCCTTAGTTGTTATCAATAAGAAAACTCCAGAAGAGATATGGTTTAGTACCCCTACAGATTACTCTAGTCTGAAAATATTTGGATGTCTTGCATATGCTCATGTTGATAATGGAAAACTGGAACCAATATCTATAAAATGCGTCTTTCTTGGTTATCAACCTAGTGTTAAAGGATATAAGTTATAGTATCCAGAATCTGGTAAGATGAAAATCAGTAGAAATGTCATCTTTGCTGAAAATGCTATACTAAATGACTTGTCCTCCAAAGATTCTTATGATAAAAATCAGTAGAAATCAAGCATGCAAGTTGAGTTAGAGATGGGGTCAGAATCTACAATAGAGATGTCGAGTGATATTATTGTATCAACTTCACAATCGAATTCAGAGATACAGGGGGATACAGATGCAATACCATTATCACGTTATCGAAGCACTTTATTATAAAAGACAGACCTATAAGAGTAATTAAACCTCTACAAAAGTATACTGTAGCTGATTTGGTTGCCTATGCTTTACATGTAGGTGAAGGAAACTTGGACGCTTATGTTTTAAATGTTGCTAAAAGTTTTGCTCTAAAGAAGAACCTGCTACTTATTCAGATGCAATCAGATGTTAAGACTCTGGGAATTGGATGATTGCCCTATAGGAGGAGATAGAATCACTTGATAAAAATGGCATATGGGATTTAGTGAAATTACCTGTGAGTAAGAAAGCTATTCGCTGTAAATGGATTTGCAAAAGAAAAGAAGGCACACCTAGAGTTGAATCAATCAAGTATAAGACAAGACTAGTTGTAAAAGGTTACAATCAAATTCCAGGTATAGACTACATTGATGTGTTTCTCCAGTTGTTAAGCATAGTTTAATTTGAGCTTTACTAGGTATTGTAATCATGCATGATCTTGAGCTTGAGTAATTAGATGTAAAGACAACATTCTTATATGGAGAACTTTATGAGGATATTTATATTCTGCAACCAAAGGGTTGTAGTCTCAAGAAAAAAGGACTATGTATGTTCACTTAAAAAAGTCTCTTTATGGCCTGAGATAATCTCCCAAAGAATGGTATAAGAGGTTTGATTCATTTATCACTTCTCATGATTTTAAAAGAAGTAATTATAACAATTGTGTTTATTTTAAGAAGACTGAAGATGGTTCATTCGTATACCTCCTCTTATGTGTTGATGACATGTTAATAATAACTCAGCTTAGTGAGGAATTTGACATGAAAGACTTGGGGCTAACAAAGAAAATACTTGGCATAGAAATTCAGAGAGAGGAAGGCAGGTAAATTATATCTAAGTCAGAAAGAATATATTTAGAAAATACTCTATAGGTTCAATATGCAAGATGCTATACCTGTAAGTACTCCTTTAGCTGCACATTTTAAACTTTTATCTACCTTATCTCCTTAGTAATGTAAAGAGGCGGAAGCTAGGCCTGTACAATAATGTTAGCGACTGCCAGCAACAGCGTGGTCAAAAGCTCTGCTATGCTAACAGCAAAAAGGTTGGGTTTTGGCTCCACAGCGCTAGTATTGCCAGCTTTAAATAAAAGCCCCACCACGTTGATTCCAAATGCCCCGCAAGCAACGCAAAGTTTGAGCTTCTTCTTCAAAACATCCATAACATAACATAGCCAAAATCTGCTTTGACTTGCACAGGTGGATTCGCTAACCGACAAGCAATGTCAGCAATCTCATTAGAATGAGCAAGCAACCCCGGTGTGAGGGCATATAAACATACCAGCAAGATCTGCCTGGGATATTGCGTCAATACCATTTGAATTCTGCAGCGCAAACGCAGCCCGGTCAATTGAAACTGGGTCTCCAATCTGGATTACAGATGCAAAGGTGGAT
Source organism: Pouteria campechiana (assembly GCA_036873735.1). NCBI lineage: Eukaryota > Viridiplantae > Streptophyta > Magnoliopsida > Ericales > Sapotaceae > Pouteria > Pouteria campechiana. The sequence goes on from JAYJMB010077448.1 coordinate 5,297, forward strand.
TCTGCCTTCACTGCTTTGAAATCTGTCCAACCTGACTTGTAATACAGATATAGGGGATTTGCATTTGCTACCAGAGCACACACAAGCCTTGGAATTCGATCAACAAGGCCTAGTTTCTGGCACATTCTGAATCCCTTATAGAATGCATATATGTTGCCAAGATTACCACCAGAAACTATGACCCAATCAGGCACTTCCCAATCAAACTGCTGCAAAATCTCGATTGCAGCTGTCTTCTGCCCCTCGAGCCTCAAGCTATTCAGAGATTGGCGAAATAGATCGGGAGCTCAGCCGTGATCTCCCGAATCAATGCCATGAAACCATCAAAATCAGTATCTAGGCTAAGGACAAACGCCTCGTTGGCAATGGGCTGTACAAGCTCGGCAATTGAGATGTGGTTGGCAGGGAGAAAGACGATGGCGGGTATGCCGGTAGCAACACGGTACGTAGAAAGTGCTGCAGACGTGTCACCCGTGGAGGCACACCCGACGCAGACAATGGGGCAGCCATCTTGCAGAGGCGATTGACCTGGCTGACGAGAGCAGTCATACCAAGGTCTTTGAAGCTGCCGGTATGGCTAATGCCGCAGTGCTTGACCCAGAGATCATTCATCCCATGAATTTCCTTGCCAAACCTCTTCGCCCAGAAAAGATTGGAGTTACCTTCGAAGACGGAGATAACTTCCTCGCTATCGATCTCTGGCAGGACCCACTCCTTCTTGCTCCAGATGCCAGAGCCGTAAGGCCACGTCGTCTTGCAAACCCAGGAGTTGAAGATATACCTCCAATACGCCCCATCGAACATCTTCAGAACCTCGATATCATGGTGGAGCTTCGATAGATGACATCATCAAGAGAATATGATTCGTCGCTTGAGGCAGAGTAGGGATCCGCGATGAAAGGGACGTACTTAGCTGAGAATCCATTGCTTTCGTTGGAGTCCTAAATGCGGCGAGCCTCTTCGCCGATGTTCCCTTCCGGGGGGCGACGACGTTGAAAAAAAAAAAAGTTAGCCTATCACTGGCGTGATAGAGACATTGCATCACGCCAGTAAAAAGAAGCGCCCCCCGCAAAAGTTAGATGATTTTAGGTTCAGAAGTGAAGCCCCACAGAAGCCCCACAACACCAAAATGTCTACACCACGCTGGTTTCAAGCCCCACAACACCAAAATGTCTACACCACGCCTTCTAAATAAAGCTTCCTTGCACAACACTATGGTAGCACTGCAACGCCGGTTTCAAAACGGTTCCACAAAGCCAGCATGGTTAGCTGACCCCACTACGCTGATAGTATAGCTACCAAAGGCCCCACAGCACTAGCAAAAAGGAGAGCACTGCAAAAAGCCAAGGAATTTAGCTTCAAAAGCCCCACAACACTGATTTGGAATGGTTTCACAACGCTGGCTTGAAATTGTTTCACAAGGCCATTGGTGAAAGTGTCTCCACCACGCCAAGAAATAACGTGGTGTGAAGAGGTCCCCACCAGGAGAAAATGTGGTTTCAAACGCAACCACGCTGGGTTTAAATAAATCCCACAAAGCTACCACGCTGATGGGATTTCATGCTTCAAAGTATGGTGGCTCCATAATCTTAATCAAAACATGCTATATGTTTTAGTGCACAAAGTTGCACCCCAAAAAAATACCACATTAGCATGTTTAGATAAATCCAAAATTTTTGGATTTCAATCCAACCCTGTCCAAGTAAATCCAAAAGTTTTAACATGTATAACAAGCTATTTGGAAAATTAAGAGCCAAGATTTAATGGGGACACAAGGCCAGATCATTCGCTGGGTTTGTCATTCCTTACCAGCATAATCTACCCTTAGGAGGCATTTGTTCGATTGTTTAAAATCACATACCCTTGGTTTATACAAGGAGCGGTTCAAATCACACCAAGAGTAGGCCAAGACAAATAATCAACCATCTAATATGTTGTTTAATGGAGAATATTTAATTGGTATTTTTTATTGACCATCTAAATAATCTTAGTTTGACCATTCAAATTAAAAATACAATTGATGACTCCAAAAATACTTTGCTCAAATTCCAGTGATGTCTAGGCCTCGCCACGCCACTATAACTCCACCATGCTAGCTGTGCTCTACAACACTAGGCTCTGTCATGCCACCATAGCTCCACCACGCCAACTATGCTCTACAACGCCAAGTTCTATCATGCCACCATGGCTCCGCCACACCACCATGGCTCCACCATGTTAACTATGCTCTACAATGCCAGGCTCCATCACGCCACCATGGCTCCACCAAGCCAACTGTGCTCTACAACGCCAAGCTCCGCCATGCCGCCATAGCTCCACCATGCCAATTGTGCTTTGCACTGCCAGGTTCTCCATGCCAGTTGTGCTCTACAACTCTAGGCTTCGCTATGCCAACTATGTTCTACAACGCCAGGCTTCGTCACACCACTAAGGCTCCACCACGCCAATTATGCTCTGCAACGCCCGGCTTTGCCACACCAGTTATGCTCTGCAATGCTAGGCTCCACCACGCCAGTTGTGAGCTCTACGACATCAAGCTCTGCCACGCCACCAAGGGTTCACCATGCCAGCTGTGTGTTCTGCAACACTAGGCTCGACCAAGCCACCAAGGCTCCATTAGGCCAGTTGTGTTCTGTAACGCTAGGCTCTGTCACGCCATCAAGGCTTCGCTATGCAAGTTGTATGCTCTACAATGTCAGGCTCTACCACGCCACCAAGGCTCTGCTACGTCAGTTGAGCGCTCCACAATGCTAGTCTCCACTATGCCACCAAGGCTCCACCATACCAATTGTGCTCTACAATGCCAGGCTCCACCACACCACAAAGGCTCCGCCACGCCAATTGTGCCCCACCACACTAGCCTCTGTCACGCCACCAGGCAAGCTCCACAACGCCAGTTGTGCCTCGCCATGCCAGGCTTATTTATGCCAGTTGCATTCCAATGGCTATAAAAGGCTTAGTTTTTTAGAAGAGGAAAGATCTTCTGTGAGAGAGAGAGAGGGAGGGAGAGAGAGAGGTGTTGCTTCTACTAGAGTTCAACTTCTTCTAAGGCTAAACTCTGTCGGGACATTCTTAGGAGATAGACTCTGCTCAGACATTTTCTCTTTTTAAATATAGACTTTCTTCTTCTTCCTCTTTGAAGTTTCTTATTCTTCCACAATAGCGAAGGAACTTGGATTTTATTTTATTTCATCTTGAGGCAGTGCCTCATTGTTCTAAGACCATCATAGCCATCTGATCTAGCCTTGGAGAAAGACTTCACCATGGTGCACACCAGTTTCTTCTGCTTATGTTGTGTTAGGTTTACTACTCCAAGGAAGATAATCATTAGAAGTCTGTGGCCTCTTGAATGAAAAGTATTATATCATCATAAAATGCATCTCTTTGAGTTTGATACTTCTACAAACATTAATAAAAATAAGAAAATGAACTTCATTGATGGATTCCATGCCAAATATTAAACAAGAGGAGCTTCCTTAATGGCAGACTTTTGAATTGAATAAAAATGGAAAAGATGACCACTTTTGGTGAACTCCCTAAATTTACTAATCTCTTGATCATAAGACCAAATTGCCCATTGGTAGAGTTAAAACCCAAGTGGGCCCCATATAGAGGTGGGGCCCATTGATCATGGAGATGATGATATGGTCCCATTCCACTTGTCCAAATAAAAACTTAAGGATAACCACTAGTGATAGCTATGATTAGACTTAATTTCAACTAATTAAGTCAATCAACACTGTCCAAGTTGTTAAATCCTTTCAATCCATACAAATCCATCATTTATAACCTGGATCTATGACTTCTTATAGGTTAAATAGCAGAGATCACCTACTTTTGGTTTTTCACAGGATATTAAAAAATACCACCCAAAAGCCTAAATTTAGGACTAAGTCACTGAGTCACGACTCACCGAGTTAAACCTTGGCAAATATCATTTATCAAATCAGCTGAACCCAATTAACTTGGCCTACTCTTCTTAAGCTTCTCATTGGCAATGTGAGAAAACTAACCTAAATTCAGTCATCTTGGCCCACTCTTCTTAAGCTTCTTATGGGCAATGTGAGAAAATTGAACCAAACTTAGGTCACTTATTTTTTTCTGTTCTCTTTTAGGTCTAAACATAATAAAGAACACCCAGCCCTGAGTCATTCTAGGACATACCAATTAGGTCATAAACCACCTACTGTCTCTATGATTTTTTATGGTCTAAACAATAAAAATTACCTGGTCATGATTCCACTTAGGATAAATCAACTAGATCAAAACACTCATTTTTTATGTTGACCTAGTGTCTAGCAACCTAGTCCAGAGCTGTAACATCCTATATGCCCACCACTTAAGGTGATCTCCTAAATATCAAATCATCGCAATGTGCTCAACGATTCTAAAGACAACAAACATTTATTTTGAAAGAGTATGTTTTATTTTTAGATATTTAATATGTATTATACCTTTTCTTTTAATCAATGATTTTTTCCTATTGTAGAGATATAATTAGGACCACTCGTGGTCTGGGATGTGAATATGCAATTTTCTGATGTACATAACAAGTGTAATCAATTGAGGACAATCAATAACAAAATAGAAATTGTTTGATCCGTTCTAATATGACAAATCGTTATATTGTTCCATTTTGTTTATTTTACTTCCTCTTTCTGTACTTGTCACGGCTGCATATCCTAAGTTCTAAAAATTGCAACACAATCTTAAGCCTAAAAATCAGTTTTCAATAATAACTTCGCAATTCGCATGTCTCATACTCTTAATTTGCAATATCTAATGAGTGCAAAATAACTCAATTTGTGCACTTCCAATTCTGGGCTTTGGTTTCAAACTTTGTTTCTTATTAAGCTGCTTCGAAGGCACTAAAGATTGAGTTACAGATTTGAATTCCTACTTCGAAGGCACTGAAGTTAATTCGCACCTTTTTAACCCCTTTAGTCCCTCTGAAATATTAACTTTGGAGGCACAAATCTGCTTTGGAGTCCCGTAAGTAAACTTTGAAGGCATCAAGTCTTGCTTCTGAGTCACCA
>JAYJMB010077448.1:10432-22583 GCA_036873735.1 Pouteria campechiana
AACTTTGGAGGCACAAATCTGCTTTGGAGTCCCGTAAGTAAACTTTGAAGGCATCAAGTCTTGCTTCTGAGTCACCACAATCAACTTCGAAGTCAGTGAAGTTAATTTTTGAGTCATTAAAATTAATTTTGGAGTCACTAAAGTTAATTTTGGAGGCATTGGATTTTGAATGTTCTAAAGTAGTTTTAGTATTTTGATTATAACTTTCTTATTTGAATTCAAAATTGCACAATTCATTTTACATTGGACAGATAATTTCAGGAGCTACAACTTTTATGTTGATTACTTTTTCCAAACCATTGATCTGCTATGAGTTGTGGGCCCTCAAAGTGACACCTTATGTACATCCAAAATTGACATTTCAAAGGTCTCTAGAGAGAATTGTATTGTTTTGGATATAACTTCCTCATATGAACTTAATATCATGTGATTTTTGATGCATTAGAAATCTAAGACCAAAGTCTAAAAAATTCATATTGAACACATTTTCTAGATATGCCTCTATAAATCTCAGAAATTACTTTAAATTCATGTCTTTTGTAATTATTAGTTTTATTTTATAGAATTTTATGTCTACAAAAAAATAAGCTGTATTAGGTGCAATATTCACTTAAATGTCAATATAAACCACTGATAACACATTAAAAGAAGATTTTAAATATGTTAATTTAGATATAAAAATATAATATATTATGAGTTTATCAAATACCCCCAAATTTAACTTTTGATCATCCTCGACAAAATAATAATTTGAACTCATGAATCAGTCAGGAAAATCTCTCTCAAATAATCAATAACATGCTAAACAAATTACACACGCGCACATATATCAGAAATCACTCAAGATATTTACCAAGTAATCTCATGAAACCCATGCTTTATCAATCCTTTCATGAAATGAAAATGTGTTTGTGCAGTATCAATCTCATGCTACGTGCATGTTTATCAGCCAACAATGTGCAAAACAATGATTCTCATAATCTTCAAAAATACTTTATAAGCTTGCTTTTCATAATCCGTATCCACTAATGTAGATAACTATGTTCATTTGAATCAATAGGTCTTTGCTAATTTTGTAATAGGGCCTTGAGTTTAGTTAACAAGAAAGGAAATAAGGATTCATAAAATAAGAGATCATATCTGAATTTTACATGAATATTCACTCTCTTAATTTTTTATTTTGAGTTCTTTCTAATTTAAGGGTTGTATTACTACCATATCTCAAAACTTATTATTTGTTGAGTTCATAGAGACATCATCCTCCCAGAAGAATAAATCCTCATTGATTCCCCAAATTTATCTTCCTATATACTCATATACCTTTGTGCAACCATATATAAATATGTCTCTGAATAGATCTAACATCACCTGACGACGATGAAATTTACACTCTTAAATCCCTCGGGAAAGTAGAGACAGCATCCCCTCGCCGAAAATTGTCAACTGGTTCGACAACGAAGCTGGTCGACCGGTCTTGCAAACCCATCCTGTCCATACTAAGCAATAAATGCTAGGAAGTGATGAGGCACAACTGCGGATTTAAGTCGGTGGGACCCAAGATAGACGGAAGCCTCTGTCCCTGTTTCTTGGATGAAAGTCATTGGTCACAGCGAAAGTGGAGTCATCTGAAAATAGTCCTCTTTCTGAACTTGCAAGACAGTCATGGAATCCTGCAACTGGTCAAGGGATGAGCCACTGGAGGGATTTGGGCAGCGGTTAAGACATAAGGGCACTCATACGACCTTGTTGAGCCGAAACATTTTCTCAGAGCATTTCATGTCCGCTTTCTGCTTTCACAGTTAAAATCAGAACAGACATATATCCAAATAGGAAAAACAAGGACAGGTCAAAGATGTGTGGATGAATTTCTCACATAAGTACGATTCATAATTTATTAGAATCGAAGAAGCTGGACAAAAATGAATGTCATAAGGGAATATACAGGGTAAATTCCTTTTCAGCCGAGAAGAAAGTTAAATACATCGCTCAAAGAAACTATTCGTTGTACACGCTTGCTGCCAGCCGCAATGATAACAAGCCGCCGCACAGCTGGATCTGAGAGCATCTTCATAATCTCATAAAGGGTATTTGTACGCAGACATGTCTGGCAGCGCCTTGGGCCAGTGTTGATGATGTTTGCTTCATGTGCTAGCTGAAGTGCATTATGAATACTTGTTTGGTCTGGCCGAATATGAGCATATGCACCATCTTTTGCTAAGACTGTGACATCACTTCGAGAATATACATCTAGCAGGGATTCATTCTCATCAACAATAGGTATGGAGCTTGCTTGAGCTTCCACCGCTGAACTGAAAGGAGAGTTCGGCTGCAATACTATTAGCTGCCGTCTATTTGCTACACCCATTTCTGCTACCCAAGCCCCTAGAGGGATTGCATAAACTGGTTGTTGCAGAACTGGCACTACTCCAGGAGAGTATCTAAAATGCCTGCAAATATGTTTTAGTATCCCAGCTAGGCATGAAGATGTAGTAACCGTGAGCATGAGTCATCAGGTGTGGTCGAATGGTTGACAGGAACCACAGATATCTGGTTTCTTAGAATCCTCAGAGCAATGTCTTTTAGAATCACATGCGGAACCGCTCGAATCAGAGGCCTTCTAATTGGCTGTATAGGTCCATCGGGTTGTCCACTGACTCTTTGTTTGAAGTCCTTCCAAGCAGACATTGAATGCACTTCAAGCTCTTCATTAGCCGGCAGCGATACACTATTATGAAGCTGTCTTAAGATTAATATGAAGTCAGAAGCTGTTAGCATTCCGAGGAAATCCTCGTCTCTGTGGGTCTTACTGGAATCCATGCAGCTACTCTGCTTCATCATCGCAGCAGTATGACGAACACAGAAGGATCAAATCTCAAGGCCCCAGCAAATTCAAGCTTTTCTTCGCTTTTGGCCTCCTAGCTTGCTCATTGGTTTTTGCTGTTGGAGCAATATCAAGGCCCGGTTGGCAAGGAAGAAATCGAAGACATGAAAGCTCACTGCATTCCAGAAGCTAGGATTCAGATCCAGCGACATTCAAGAATGCTTGAAAGAAGGAAACATCACAGGCAGGCGAGGAGCTGGGATTGTTTACAAAGGAACAATGCTGCCGAAGGGTGGAAAATCAGATTGATGACAGCGATGAGTGATTTTCAGAATGAATGATCCCAAGAAATTATTGGCCGTTCAGATGATTGTTTGATGCAGATCATATTTCGACATTCAGAACGAGGTATGGATTCACCGAAATCAAACAATGGGATCAGACTCCACTGCCAGCTTTATCAAGGAGTAATTCACTGGCAGCAATGGAATGCGTGGAATTACCACGTCCCAGAAATTACCGTGAATCAAGATCAACGTCGCAAAATCACGGATGGGCGATTCATGTAAAGACAGCATCCCCATGTTAGGCAGCAGGCAACACGCAGAGCTCCCCACGATCAGGCAGCTACACGTTCAAACTCGTGTAGGCAACTGATTCCATTATCGCACACTTGCGTTAAGTGAAAGGAAAATTTCAATCTGTCTAAACGAGTCGCGTAGCCATGCCATGACCGATGCTGCCACCGAGTCGCGTAGTCGGGAAGGGACCTCTCCGGGTCGCGTAAGTAGGCACCAGCAGAAAAGGCATGTTAAATCCCTCTTCACGTCTGGCACCACATAGTTAAAGCAGGCAGAAGCAGACAGCGACATCTCTCCATAAGGGTCGCGCAGGCAGCCCCCATGCCTCACGAGGTCGCGTAGGCAGGCCTGCTCCAACAATCGCGTAGGCAGCGCTCTGATCCTGCTACCGTCCATGATAGCAATGTTAAGGCCGATGAGAAATGTTTTCTCAAGCCAGGCAGCCGAAAGTTGCAGCAAAAACGAAACTCACTTTCCATGAATGGACGCTGGAAAAATAGCCCATGATAGGATGTTGCAACAACACCGACTGGAGAGCCATTTCGCTCGCATAGCCAAAGGCTTGCCAAAACAGGGGGTCGTGTAACTAAGCTTCTCTCAGAGTTGTCCACGAAATCAGATGTGCAGGCGATGTCCAGGGGAAAACAGCAGCAATCCAGTTGAGTAGGCAAGATCAGGCTGACCTCTCCAACAAGTCGCATAGACAAAAAAAATAAGCTGCCAGGTCTCGTAGATGATGGAAACGAAGCCGCTGAAACCCAATTTGCATATAACGTCCTTGAAGCTTTTGGAACCTATGATGGATACAATGACAGTTACATTGTATCTGCAATCAATCCAGATGCAGCAGAAAACATACATCTTCGGTTATGCTAAGTCATGCTCACAACGATGTTGTCAAGTAGATGAGGCCACATAGTCAAGCAAGACTACTGGTTCCGCTACTAAGACATAGTGGCAGCAGCCTCTTCTGGCAAGGAGTCGCGTAGGCAACGCGCAGGCTGTCCATGTCGCGCAGACAAAACACAACGGCAAAGCTACGCCTCGTTGCCTGCCTGTGCACTCGCGTAGGCAGAGGCAAGAAAAGCCATTTTATGAAAACGATGCAAAGAAGGGAAGTCACGTAGTCAGGATTGCTCGCCTACGCTGCCAACTCGCGTAGGCAGCGACACTTCATTCCATCACAGATGAAACAGCGACCTCTCCATTTGAAGCATGGCATCAAACACGCTGCCTCTTCGCGTAACCAAGTCTCTTCCCATCAACTCGCGTAGGCAGAGAGGGGGACCAAGTGACAGCCACAAGGGGGACCAAGTGACAGCCACATCTCCCTTCAAAACAGGGGGGATGTGCAAGAAAGCAACATCCCTCTTGTGGTCGCGCAAGCAAATTGGGCTAGCAACAAGAGAAGTTGCCAGGAATGGGGGATCCTTTCACATACACGGAAAGTTTTTACACATCTCATTTAATGCGGTAGAAAAGTTCCATGTCATGAATTCAACTTGCGGGCCACATCCATGTCATGAAGTCAAGCTATAGCCCACGTTCAAAAGCAAAAAAAACGTTCTGTTCAGTTGGTGCATCGAGGAGATAGCGTGGACAAAGAAGAAAAAGTTACCAAAAGATGGCAGTAACCAAGACGAATGTAGTATGGAAGCAGCCTTGCAAGTTGCCCGTTTTACCAAACGCCGAGTCGCGTAGTCAAGGAGGAACTCTTCTGAAGACGAAGTGGAAGTCGCGTAGGCAGAACAGGCAGCGACTGAGCAAGACAGCGACGTCTCCGTGCCAGCCAACACTGTCAGTCGCTTACTAGCGTAGGCAGCCTAAAAATGCAAATAAGAGATGCGTTTTCATGCAGCCGAGCAGGACGCGCAAGTGGCCAGCAACGTTCTCTAGCAAAGGTCCACGTTCTCTAGCAAAGGTCGCGTAGACAACAGCTTTGCCAAACACGGCACAAAGCTAAACTATTGGTAAAATTACAAAATGCAGCAAGTAGTACAAGTGGTAAGATTACAAAATATACTCAAGTAGTGCAAGTGGGAAGATTACAAAACATACCCAAGTGGGGCAAGTGAGAAAATTATAAAATGCATTCAAGTCGACCAGGCTCTCCAAGCCTACAAATACCCCCATCCCTCTCTATTTGGAGAAAACTTTCTTCTGGATTTGAAGGATTGGAGGATTATTCATGAAACAGGTGCCTTCCTTGACGCCAGAGGCTTTTAGTCTATTAGATTTTTACTCTTCACGAGACGGGTGCCTCTCCTAATTTTAGAGGCTTTTGACTTACTGGATATTTTTCTTAGTGCTTGAGGGCACTTTGCCATGGTCCCACCATGATAGACACGTGGGTCTCACCCATGTTGTGGTATGGTGGGTCCCATATAATTAACAACAATAAGATGTTACCGGATTAAATAGTTAAAATACACTTAAATTGACAAAACACTAATTAAATCCTGAAAATAGCAAAGTTGTTCGAGAAGACAATCCGTAAAAATACGAGAGATAATGGCATTGTCTTAAACAATTAAGAATTATCATTAGCATTAATCATTGTCATTAGTACTGATCATGGTTAGACTTAATTAACTCAAAGTAGAATTAAGCTTAATCTATGCAACCTAACTCTATGATCTCTCATAGGTTAGCGGTAGAGATCGCTTACTTTTAATTTTTTATAGGATATTGAAAAACATTACTCATCCAGTTACCCAAAAGTCTAAGTATAGGACCGAGTCACTGAGTTATGACTCATCGAGTCATACCTTAGTAAATACTATTCACCAACTCATTCAAAAGCCTAAGTCTAGGACCGAGTCATTGAATCATCACTCACTGAGTCAAACTTTAGTAAATACTATTCACCAACTTATTCAAAAGCCTAAGTATATGACCAAATTATTAAGTCGCGACTTACCGAATCAAATCCTAGCAAATACTATTCATCCAATCACTCAAAAGCCTAGGTTTAGGGCTGAGTCATTGAGTCGTGACTCATCAAGTCATACTTTAGCAAGCACTATTCGTCCAATCACTCAAAAGCCTAAGTCTAAAATCGAGTCATTGAGTTATGACTCACTGAATCAAACTTTAGCAAATAACATTCATTAATCCGCTAAACCCAGTTAGCCTGACTCACTTTTCCTAAGCTTCTCATAGGCAATGTGAGAAAGTTGACCTAAAATCTAGTCATCCTAGCCTACTCTTCTTGAACTTCTCACGGGCAATGTAAGAAAGCTGAACCAAACCTAGATCATATTTTTTCTTCTAATCTCTTTTAAGTCTAAACACAATAGAGATCACTCGGTCTTAAATCCTTCTGGAATATACCAATTGGGTCACAAACTACCTACTATCTCTATAGTTTCTTACAGTCTAAACAATAGAAATCACCAAATCTTGATTTTATCTGAGACAAACCAACTAGATCAAAATACTCATTCTTTAGGCTGACCCAGTGTCTAGTAACCCAATCTAGAGCCATGTTATCCTATCTGCCCATTAGCTTGAAGCGATATCTTAAATATCAAGCCATTACAATGTGCTTGGCGATCCCAAAGATAACACACATTCATTTTGAGAGAGAGAATTTTATTTTTGGGTCTCTAAGATGCATGAAACGTTTCCTTTTAATGAAGAATTTTCTTGCATTATGGAGATATAATTATGACCACTTGTGGTCTGAAATATGAATATATAATTTCTTGATGTACTCAGTAAGTGTAATCAATTGAGGACAATCAAATAAAAATGAAAATTGTCTGATTCATTATGACCAATATTTATGTTTTTCCATTTTTATTTTTTCCCTCCTTTTGTACTTGTTACAAAAATGCTGAACCCGATATGAAACATTCCACCCTTCATCTTTAAGGAAAAGTAATATCAATGCATTTTAGAGACCTTAATTTTCATGGAACTGACTAAGTTCTTTTTTTATTTTTTGCAAATCTTCAGTCGTTTCCACATTCACTTACTTTCCTTTCCAAAGCACAACCTGAATTGTGTCATTGCTCGCCTTTGGATTCTTAATAGGTAGTGGTTTTGCCATCGACACCCCCCAAAATTTTGATAGGAGTGTCCCTCACTCCTTTATTATGGTGCCAACCTACCCAAGGCCAATCATCTACAAGAGGGAAGTGGCACTTATTCCTCCCTCACCCAAAGCTACATTGGCAACTTCCAGAACGGTCTCGACAACACCCAAGGCTACCCTGGTAGTTCCAAAGGTTGTTTCACCTATCTCGACCTCTCTTAGCAATGAGGTTAGAGACAAAGGAGGAAGGTTGTTCCTCCTCCTACTCCTCGGGTTGTCGGAGATGAACCTGTCTCTGATGCTGCTCCAAGAAGCCCCAAAATAAGAAGTATACAAGCCTCTTCCCAAGTTGAGCAAAAGACGAAGGTGACAACTCTCAATCTCCCCAATGAAATCAAAGGGAGGCAAACACAAACTCTCATCAATCCCGATCACCTTGGGAGACATGCGTTGAGTAAGACTCTTAAAGGGTGTGCTTATCCTTCCAAAGGAATAAGGAGGATAATAAAGAGGAACAAATCCAAGAATAGGTCAATCCGCAAGTTGACGATTCAAGAAAAGAAGGAATGATGAAAGCTACCTTCCAAGAAGCATACTACAACAATAGCAAGACCATCTCCATCCCATGATGAATGCTTAAGCAATAACATGTTTGTTATCCTAGTGAATCTTTCATGTTCTCAGAGAAGATAAATTAATAGGACAGACACCCTTTAGATGCCAAGAAAGGCATCAAAGGTAGAGAAAAGAGAAAGAAGGGCCGACTTTGGCAGTGCAAAGAAAAGAGACCAGAAGAAGAGAAAGGTGCAGCTCATTAGTGTCTACACCATTTCAGCTAATGGGGACCCATCACCAACATCGCCCATTCCACCTTGTCCAAGGATGGTTACGAGGTCGATGGTTAGGCTTATGGTACCTCTCCCAATGTTTCATTATTTTTGGAAGACATTGGGGGAGAAGATTAGGCGTCCACATCTCATCACCAATTAATACATTCTCATCAAACCTTCTCGATAGTCACGTTATACATGATTGAGGATAATGTAGTTGCTACATCCATAGATGAGATAACTAAACGATTGGAGCAACTAGAGGCTAAAAACCAGCATTTGTGAAAATTATGTGCGCAACAGAATGCTAGCTAAACTTCCACTTCTGGTCAACCTTCTAATACTGTGTATCCTCTCAATGCTACATCTATGAGAATAGCCATGCCACCAAGATCATTTATCTTTTATCCACCAAGTGGAGATCCTATAGAGGCGGAAGGCCCGTCTCTCATTTCCCAAGTTGCCTCCCATTGGCAACCACCTAATATTTATCTCCATGCACAACCATTTGGTGCGAACGTTCAACCACAACAATTTGATGCAAATGTGTAGGTACCACCATTTTAAATGAAGGTGAATTCAGTGGCCCATTTCAATGAGATGATGAATGATTGGATGACTCAAAGGTAAAAAAACTTATCTTCTCAAATGCCCAATATATATTATTGGCCTTATCCTCTAGAATTTGAGAATGAGCCATTCCTACTAGACTTCAAAATGACAGATTTCCATACATTTGATGGAATAGATAATCCTCACCACCATCTTACCCTCTTCAATCTTAAGATGGAAAACTACGCCATCTATCAAAACCTCTATTTAAGATTGTTTGCTTCCTCCCTCAAAGGGCTCGCATTCTAATAGTACTTGACGCTACCTATGGGGTCAGTCAAAACTTGGAATGACATACAAAACTTGTTCCTGGCTAGATTTTTGTGACCAAGAAGATGTCACATTAGCGGATCTCACCCTCCCAAAATAGGGGGATTATGAACTAGTGGATGAATTCAACTCTCACTAGTAGAAGAAAGCCAGCAAATACGAAACAACCTCAATAGAGGAATAATAAGTCTCCCTATATCGTAATGGCATCAAGGTCGACCTCACGATTCTAGTGAATGAGCAGATCACCATCTTCCGGGTATTGGCAAATGAGGTAAGTGAAAAGGAACACCTCCTCTCCCTCTCTGAAAAAAGTAAAGTTGGGGATGATAAGCAGAAAGAAAGCATCTTTCATCTTAAGAAGAAAGAATGAGAAAAAGGTAAACCGAGCATTTTTGTTAATGCCACTGAGACCAAATCTGGTGATAATGATAGATATCCAAAGAAAAGGGAGATCCCAGAGCCAAAATACTAATACTCTGATGAGGAGGTGGTGCCAATTTTATTAGTGCTCATTCAATCAAGCAATATAAAGCTACCGAATCTTTATTTTCAGGAAAAGCAGATAAGGTGAACCATCCCCAATACTGCCATTATCATCGGGGTATCAATCACTCGAAGGTTAAATGCAAGATAGTAATGAGAATTATTAACCATTGCATAAAAAGTAGAATCATTACACCAAAGAAGGATGCATAGGTAACATCCAATAACATATCGATAAAAGAAATTCCCGATGTAGCAATGCTGGAACAAGAATTTAATTGTCGGTTCCCTAAAACCTCCAGCCAAGAGGTGTAAAGAGAAATCATGGTTGATGACGAAGGTTGAGATTTTGTTTGCCGGAAGGATATCCCAAAGGTCTCATTAATTTAGTGCAAGGTACGGAATTGTTTGATTAAGCATGCAAAGCAGAAAAAGGGAAGAGCATCTGACGAATTTATTCTCATATCTCGAAAGAATACATTATTGGCCATCATGGTTCTAACTATACATTATTGGGGATTACCTCCAACCCAAGAGGCTTAAATCTTTCTATAAGAAAATGGTGGGAAAAAAGAAGAGAAGAGCATGCCTTGATCAAGAGTGTCCAGAACTTTATGTCTTGGGGCCATTAGCATTGCTTTTGTTAGCTGTAGACAAAGTATGGGCAACATTTTGGGATAACTTACTAGACTTGAAAACTAGGAATAACCCTAGCTCTGATGAAGATAATCCATTTGAATATCTAGTAGTGGCATCTTGCTATCACATTGGCAAAAGTGAGGCCTCCACAAGCCAACCAAATAAGAAGCGAGAACTTTCTCATAGAAGGCACGATCACCAGAGGGAGCACCGGCATCAATGGTTCACTTTATTCAATGTCTGTGATTCATTAACTACACACCTCCACTATGTTGATGAGTGTTGTCGAGAAAATTCAGACCTTGCAAAAATGCATTAGAATTTTAAAAACTCAATTTCTCCAAAAGTGAAGAAGAATTGGTTTTGAACTCCGGCAGTACAGAGCGCTAAGGAGTGGGTCCCCTTACAAGATATGTTCCTATTACACTTCCTTTCAAAAAGAAAGGAAGGAATCAGGGAGTCACTTATTAACTGGACCAACATTTTGGCAAAAATATAGCCAATTATATTTACAAATGGAGGAACGCTGCTTGGAGTGATCCACAATCACTTGGTCACTTAAAAGTAGAAGAAATCCACTTTTTCCTAGCAAAGAGAGCCTATTTTCACCATCTAGCTTCGTAGAGGCCTTTAATCAGGATGAAAGAAGATGAAGGCTATGGATGACCCACCAAAAGAGCAAGTGTTCATAGAGTCACACATTATAAGGGTCCTCGAATACCTCTAATACATGAAAGCCCCTATTTTAATTGCAATTCTAGAAATTAAGCAAGTTTGTTACTTAGGGTAGCCCATGATGAAATTATTCAAAGAACAGTACAAGGCCGCAATTGGATACTTGCTCTAGTATCAAGCCTTAGTGCAAATGATGTCCCAGAATGAGGCATATGCGATCAAGAGTTTCACATTTTTATTAGTAGGTAATAATCATGCCTTAAAGTGGATCACAACATTGCTAGCCGAATCATTTAGATATTAGTGTTGAATATACTATCTATCTTGATTTTGATGATGGACATTCTTAACCAAGTATGTTTAGATGATAAGCAAAGACATGAGTAAAACATTAAGATACTAACAATCTGTTCTCAAGTATGTTGCAGAAATATTAATTCATACTCAACTTGAGAATAACATTCATGATGATAAAAGGAAGAAACAAAGTAAAATTCTCTTTAAAAAAAAGTATATAAATTTCACATATACTTAAAACAAGAAAATAAAAATTTTAAAGTCTTGAAGACATGCTTCAGAGCCAACAAAAACATCTTCGAAGTCACCTCAACACATTTCAGAGTAAATTGGAATGCTTTGGAGTTATCATAGTGAACTTCGAGTAAATAGACAAAGCTTCAGATTCATCATGATATGGTTCGAAGATAACCAAAATAAGCATTAGAGTCTCCACAGCATGCTTTGGAGCTAATTGAAAAGCTTTGGAGTCTTTACAATGTGCTTTGGAGTCATCGCAAACACACTTTGGAGTTGGCAGGGAAGCTTCGAATTCATCATAGCAAGCTTTAAAATCATTACAATACGCTTCGGAGTTGTCATGGAAGTTTTGGAGTTGTCACAGTACAATTTGGAATCAACAAGATATACTTCAGAGTTAATTAGGCAAGCTTTGGAGTTATAAAGATACACTTCAGAGTCAATCAGAGCTACTTCTGAGATATCAAAACACGCTTCAAAGTTAGCAACCTTACTTCGAAGTCAGCAAGCAAACTTTGAAGTAGTCGAATAGTACTTCAAAGTCACCTTTTGTAAAGCATCAAAGGTTCAAAAAATCTGAAATCCTCTCTGCAAATAGTTATCACAAATAGAATGGTTTAAAGTCACTTTAGAAATTATGAAGAAAATAATTCAGAGCATC
>JAYJMB010077459.1:0-22582 GCA_036873735.1 Pouteria campechiana
TATTTAGGAATCAAATAGGTGCAAAAGATGAAGTATTAGGAGAATAAAATATGACATTTTGCATTCTCATCAGTTGGTGAATTGAAAGTTGTGACTTGGACCTATAATGGTATAGCATTGAAGCAAATGTAATTTATAGATGGAAGCTATTGTTAGCAGAACTATCCTTGCAGGCCTTCTTGGCCTGGATATGTTGCTCATTCATAGAGCCATCATTTCAAGATCAACCATATATAACGTCACGAGGAGGAATTTCCATGATGTATCAGAAATGACACATGACTCGCGTCCTATCCACCTAACCCGTGCCTACTAATTCATCCGGTTAGAATAAAAATTAAAAAAGAAAGAAAGAAATGATATTAGCTATATATAGGTCATGTCCAGCAACTGATGGATTTGATTTCATTGTTGACTTTAGCTCCAGACAGAATAATTGAAAAGATGGTCCAAATTAACTGAGTCATAATTTCTGCTGCTCAGCATTAAATTATCTGGAAATTAAGCTGTAATGATCAGGAAATCTAGCATGAAATACACACACAGTGGTTTGTCAACATTACTAAACAGACCTACTAATTTTTCTACCCTGTTGGAAAAATGCAATATTATATTTTTTATTAAAATTTTTGAGTATTTTTAAAGTTTCCATCCTATCAAATGTATAGTCTAGAGCAATATACTAGTTGTGTAAAACAAAATCCAAAACTAATCAAGGTAGTATATGCTCCAAAAGAGGTATTTAATGCTTCAAAGATCATATAGTAGTTGTGCAAACATGGCAAAAAACTTAAAAAATATAATCCCTATCTAAAAATTCATCAAATACAATGTAGTTACTGTCATCAAATTCAAGTCCTAGAGCTATAGCTTAAGTTGCACAATAGCTGAGATGAACTCATCATTGTCTCTAAATGGCAACTCTTTCCACGAATCCAATGTCCACTTGTGTATCCTTTAATGCATAAAAATATGTAGAATTCAGTATTCTTAATCAAATATACCCTTATTTGAAACCATTTGATACCAACCAAGCTTGTTGAAAATGCTGGACCCATTGTCACCCCTTGTGCCCACCTACAAAAAAGAAAAGGAGACCAATCATAAATAACAGATGTCATATATGATAGGTTTTTACATAATCAATAATAGGAACACATAATGAACAGTATGGTCAATAATAAATATTGCCTCATTGGCCCTGTCCTCTACCCTTATCAATCTTGCTCCACTACGTGGTCGCTCCAATGGTCCTTTAATCCATTTTGTTGTTCTTCCCTTTGTTTGCGCCACATGTGGATCTAAGAGACCACATGCTTGAGAACTTTGAGTTGCTATTGTGCCACTTGATGTCCCATGATGTTGACTTGGAATAATATTTACATCATCATCAATTATATTAAAATTTTTACTAGAACCAAAAGTTGAAGGAACCTCGATGTCAGCTTGCTCACTAACAGTCTCCTTGTCATACTCTTCAGGCAATGCCAAAACTGTAGCTATTGCCTTATCGACAAACTCCTTGACTACCTTGTATGCATTTGGGTTCTTTAATGCCTTCCATCTAAGAAAAGACAATGGCTTGGTTAAAGTAAGATTGCAAACCATATGAGATTATTTAGCGCTCATTGAGGTAACAGTATATGGTTGTTTAAATTGAGCTTTGACAAACCACATCCAACGTGCCAACACATGTGAAGGAGGCATGGAAACTATTTGGATAAAATAGAATATGGCAATGATATGCCTACAAATAATGCCACATGATTCAAATTTCATACATGAACAAGATGCTATGTTTTCATCCACGTTCCATGATATAGACTTACGCTTGCTCTCACTCAGTTAATCATATTTATATATCTATCATTTATGTATAGAACCTTCACATGTGATCATATCTACCATAAAATATATACTCTCCTCCACCTCTTTTTGAAATTTGGTGAACAACTTCAAAGCGTATACACCTGCCATCTAAACCTCAATCCCAAATCTGGTTCTTAAAATAGGCTTGCCATTTGATATTTCAAAATTGGTTGTTTCCTCATCTTCATGCCTCCTTTCCATTGCTTTTTCATACACATTTATAAAATCAAGGAGCCTAGACTTATGGTTTACAAAACCATCAAAAAAGGCATTGATGCTCTCACTTCTACTTATGGTTCTCATTCTAGCAAAGAAAACTTGTTTGGTAAAAGTGGGAATCCACATGTGACATATTTCAAACATATGTTGTAGCCAGTCGTTGTTGTGTAGATTGAACTCCTTTATCATCGATGTTCAACTGCTCTCACATTCTTCTATACTCTTTATATTGTACAAGCAATGATTTCACACATCTTTGAAGGTAGGATGCTCATGCACGATGTGAGACAACTTTTCCAGTAGTTTCTTATTTATATTTTATATGCCACAAATATAAAAGATGATTGGCATCTAGAAATACTGCTAATACTGCTGCTCTAATAGTTGCATCTTAATCTATAGTCATTGTCTAAGGTTGAATACCTCCCATTGCTTCCAACCATGTCTGAAATAGCCACTTAAAGTCATTCTTAGACTCACCAAAAGTTTGCATATGGTGATTGACTCTAACAAATGGCCTAAATGGCATGTCATACTCATTTGTCTTATATGTTGTGTCAAAACACACAACATCACAAAATACCATGTAATCTTCCTGTGATTTTCTATCTACCCAAAAACATGATGTCAACCTCATGTTCTCATCCATTTGTATTTGTAAGTGAAGCACAAGTCCTCTTGGCTTTTCTTTTAAAAATAGTGCAAAAGATAATTTACGTCATTGCACCAATAATTCTGTTGTCTTCTTCTTAATGCATTCCATGCATCCCTTTCTAAAAAGTTAAGATGTGAAGGACCTCCAACTTCCACTCTCATGAAATCAATAGACTGCGCCACACTAATCCCAGATGCTTTCAAACTTGCAATCACTTTCAAATTATCTTTTGTAAATTTCTTATGTGACCACAACCAATGAGTCTTTGTAGGAGTACAAAGAGCATAATTGTGTGTCTCAATAAATTGTGTAATGTGATATAGACTTTGTTGCACCTTCAATTTTAAATCAAATTTAGCCGAACATGAACAATGAGTGATAGATTGCGCTTTTCATTTCTTGCTCAACGCACTCACTGATTTCTCTACCCTCAGTCCACTTTTTAAGCATCTTAATAGTTGCATAGCAATTTTTTTGGACTTAAGCTTATGACTAGTGTCCTTTCTAACATTGAAACTAGCATGTGAAGCATAGCTATTGTAAAAATTATATGCATCTTCTAGTGAGGCAAACTCCATACCAATTCTAGGCTTTGATTCAATTAGAGCATTTGGGATAAAGTCTCCATTTATATTAAGGACTTCACCCGAGTTGAAGTCTCCACTACGTGCCACCTCAAGACTTGATTCATTGATTGGAGTAAATTCAATTGCCCCACCCACTATCTCATGTGGATCGTCCATTTATAAATACCCAAAACCGTCATGCTAAACTCATTCACCAAATGAACTTCCGAAGCTCCTTCACCACTAATATGTGGATACATTAGGCAACTATAACCTGTTTCACATGGAATGAAATGAGCTAAATGTATCAATAATTGCTAAATTTGGAATTTGAATAGCATAACTAAAAGTTTGAAAGTAATAGAAAAGTAAAAATCACATTGCATTTAACAAACCCAAATTTTTAAGGTCATTTGATCATTTATGCATGAATGTGATAAACAATTCTTTCCTACACAAGCATTGTAAATCAACTCAATACTGTATCCATGGTAGAAACTTGTGCGATTTGGCTTCTCAAAGGTCCAAAGAAAAACAAACTTGTGCTATTTAGATCACCAATGCCAAAAACAAACTTGGTTATGTCTTAAAATAAGCAAAATCATCAATCAAATTAAGCCCTATTTGAGAATTAGGGAAGAGGTAGAAAAAGAGTAAGACATGAAGTTCAAAAAGTAAAGAAAAAAGAGAAAATAGAATAATAGAATAGGAGATAATAATTAAAAATAAATATAGGCTTTTGGATGAAAAAGTATGTTTAATAACTAAATATATAAGCGATAATAAAAAGGTAGTATTGTTAAGATATTTAAATATTAAATTCATTAATAGAGCTGTAGAAGTGAAATGAAAATTAAAAGAAATTTTTACATTTTTTCTCAATTTAAGAAAAAATAAAATCTAAAATATTAATTTTAGTGTTCTCCAAGCATATGAAAATGCATCATTTTTTCTTTTTTTCCCTTGTTTTAATTTTTTTTTGGTTACATTTGTGAGCCATCAGCCCATCACCGACAACTTTTTATATTTAAAAATTAATTTGCTAGGCCAAAAATTTCCAAATGACTAAGGTGGAGAAAGATTCACAAAAATTATAAACAGCATAGGAGATTTCGTGAAATCTGTAAAAACAGACATGATGATTTTCTTTTGTCAATATTACCTGTAAAAAAGTTTCTAAAATTGTTAAGTCATCTAAACTTTCAAGATGCCACTAAATTACGCAGGTGAAATTACGAAACATTACTCATGCCTTCGCTCCATCCTCTAATCACCACTCCTTTTGACTTAGAGTGCCATCGAACCTCTTTGATTCCTTGGTACTTCTGTTTTCCACTGATGTTAAAGAGATGGCTATTTTACAATTGTGGCCAATTTAACATTTTTAGAACATTTTGTGAGGATTATTTTACAAAAATTAGAAAAGCCTTATGTCTTAAAGATTATGTTCAACATTTTAAAACTGCTAAAGAATTATTTTTTAATTTAATATATTTGTTTTGATATAATTTTTGGACTCTTGATGTAAGATGACAAATATGCACAGTGGCAACTTATTAGTTTGTATATTAAGGTAGATGGATCGGCATGACTATATTTTGTATTAATCTAAAAACATTCAAGATACTAAGGGAAAATCAACATTCAATGCGTAGAAATAAACATCCACCAAAATATAGGTAGATTAAAAATTATTTGGCATATGAGCAAATGAATAAACATCCATCAAAATCTATGTAGACTAAAAATGCAAAATAAAATTTTTGGAATGTCTCTAATGGCGGCACGTGAATGTAACACCACCATCACCTCACCTTGGGAAAACAAGGGTATGTTGCTGCTATTGGAAAAGAACGGTATGTTGCTGCTGATTGTCACCTCACCTTGGGGGCCAGAGACATGCCAATTGCTGTGATTTTACCTACTCCCCCTTCTTTGTAAGTAGGTTGATTTGTAACTAATGGAAGCAATGATGACAATCAAAAGGGATCCAACCATGGTTTCTAATTACCAGGAATACAAGTATGGAAGCCTTACATGTGGTTTCTATTTCTGGAGTACACGGCAGAGTGGGAGTTAGAGACACGGGCAGCGTCTATTTCTAGGGCAGAGTGGGAGTCGGAGACATACACAGGATCCATCTATTTCAGGAATACACATATGGAAGCCTTGTGCGCATGCGTATAATATCAATCCCCATATGTATATGTATGTATACATGTATGTATGGTGTTTTGGTGTTTTAACATGCGCAGCGTTTTACTACTATTTGGTATTTTAATTTTCTTAGTTGTCCAGATAGGTGCTGGATTTCTCAGAGTGCATGTACTTCCATCTCCATTCTCCACCAGCTAGCTTTGAACTATTGTTTATTGCTGCTTTTATCAGACCATTCAAGCATCATGATCCACTTGATGAACAAAATAAGCAGGATTAGTTTTTTATCAAGACATGCTATTTTTTTTAAAGCAAAACATGTTTTTTAGAAACACATTGTTCTGGTTTTTTTTAATCCAAACAGGATGTTTTTGAAATTTTTTAAAAACAACATATTTCGATTAAAAAAAGTGCATATTAAAACAAAAAACACCTATTTTTTAATCAAAACACGTTGTTTTTTTAAAACAAAAGACATGCTATTTTAAAAAACAAAACATTTCGTTTTTAAAAACAAAAAAATGCTATTTTTTTAAAACATGCATTTTTTTTAAAATATAGCATTTTTTTTAAAATAGCAGGTTATGTTTTTTTAAAAAAACAACATGCTTTTAAAACACATTGTTTTTTTAAAACATTGTTTTTTAAGACACACTATTTTTTTATTTACTCATTTTTAAAACATGCTATTTTAAAAAAACAAACATGTTGTTTTTTTGTTTTAAATTGCTTGTTTTGTTATTTACTCATTTTTAAAAATATACTATTTAAAAAACATTGTTTTTAAAATAAAAAAATGCTATTTTTTAATCAAAACATGTTATTTTTTTAATCAAATCAGCATGTTTATTTTTATTTTTAAAATAACATATTTTATTTTTTAAAAATAGCATGTTTTGATTAAAAAATTTGAACAACACATTTTAAACAATAAAATAACATGTTTAAAAAAACAAAAAATGTTTTTTTTAAACAACGTAAAAAATACACTACAAGAAAAGTCACTAAATGTAACTATTTAAATGCAGCCGTTTTGGACTTGGTTGCATTTGGCACCAAAGGTAGCTATTTTTTCTGCATTGTGCTCAAACACAGTCTTTTTTTATAGCAAACGCAACCAAAATTAGCCAAATGTGGCCACGCATTTGCTACATTTGCTATCAAAAGTAGCCAACCAAATTCGGCTGCGTTTGGTATCAAACTTAGCTAATGTTCAAAACGTAGCCGAATTCGGATTACAGTGCTTGCTACCAAAAGCAGTCACCCAAACGCGGCCAAATTCAGGTGGCTGCGTTTGGTAGTGCATACTTTTCCAATGTTCTTATGACTTAAAGAAAATAAATAATGCATGTTTTATTATTTTTATTTATGTTAAATAATTTTTATAAGATAAAAGCCTATTCATTAGGTAAGCCCAAAATCTAATTCATAAGCCTATTAATTAGATTCCGTGAAAGTTCATTACAAATAATTCAAAGACGCATTGTTGGGCTATTGACAATTTCAAGCTTGATCGTACTGTAGATATCACAATAGACAAATACCTAATGTTGGTGTAGACATCTTTTTGTAATTATCCCTTAAAGATGCGTATGTCACAGTTGATTTCTATAGTTTATTGGAAACTAAGGAATTGTTGTTTTTTGACACATGTGTGTCATTGCTACCTTTTCTATAGGTAGTACATATGTGTTGCAATTTATATTTTATTATTTTATTATTTTTTGTATAATATATATATATATATTAATGTCCTATATAAGTTTTTTAAAAAATGGGGTAGGTCACCATGGGCGCCCGCGTGTATTGTTCGTTCCACAAACGATATGGCAGGTGGTATGTAAAATTGCCTGCTATTGATTTTCTCCCATACTCATTTTACTGTCTATGGGCGGGAGGTACCACGGGCACTTGCCTATTAGGCAATACTGGTAGGCGGTATGGGGAGGCCAGGCGAGACTACACATAGGATGAAAAGCGGTACTGCAGGCGCCTGCATGTATTGGCTATCCCACAGGTAATATGGCAGGCAGTATAGGGAGGCCAGATGAGACTACACATAGGATGACAAGCGGTACTGCAGGTGCTTGTATGTATTGGCTATCCCACAGGCGATATGGTAGGTGGTATGTAAAATTACCTATGGTTGATTTTCTCCCAAGCCCATTTTACTATCCATGGGCGGGCAGTACCACGAGCACCTACGGTACTGCTTGCCAATCAGAGGCAACTAGCAGACGGTATGGGAATGCCAAACACCTCTTCATTAAATACTGGGGATCCAAAACCAAGGTGCTTTTGGCATTGAGAAATTAATTTCATGCGAAAATTAATAAACAGGGGATGACATTAGAGTTTGAAATTTAAATGATCTATCCGATTGGGAGATATATTGCAATCAGAATGATCATCCGTTGTTTTCGAACATGCGTTAAAATGGGGAATTGCATACAAGAATTGACCAAGCAAGAAAGATTGCATTTTATAATATTTGATAGCATTTAATGAAATCGCAAACAAATATTATATATGTAAATATAACTTCATTATCCCAAAATATATTTTTTTACAATATATACCCACTTTACATTTTCTAATGCCCAAAGATAAAAAATCATAGAACATTGGCTTCGATGATGATCCTAATGAGAGGTATCCTCTGGAAGCGGGGAAGGCAATGGCATGGAAGGCTCCCCTTAAGTGGCAGCCTTGTCAGAGGTGAGCTCATCAATAGAAAATATCAGCTCGAGATCCTGACCAAGGTGGACTATAGGCTACTCGGGATCCTAAGCAGGGTGGTCTATAGCTGGAGATGGTGTATGATACTTGGGGCCCCGAGCAGGGTGGACTGTGGTGGTCTGGAGTGAGGAAGGGGTATATCTAGCTTCTAAACTATAGCTGAGAGTATTCCTTTTAACTCAGCGACTTAAGTCCTCAACTTTATCACCTCCATTACTAGCATGTTATACACAGAAGATATAGGAGCATGTGGAGATGTGGGTGAGGCCTGAGGACGTGATGGGGCTCTCTTTGCACTGGGCCCCGAATTTGAACACCTCTCTATGCTCTCTTCAGCCTCCGCCTCCCTATAAAAAGGTACCTCCTCTGCTCCTTCCTTGGAGTCGCTTCTGTCCTCTTCTTTCATTTCTCTCTTGTTCTTCTTGTCCATCTCATGCACATACTCAGAAACTTGAATGCCCATTCTTTTCAAGAGGGTAGCCCTTATCCAATCCTTCGTAAGTGAGGATACCTGTAGGTAAGCTTCTCCATCTAGCAGAACTTTGAAATGCTCAAATATTTTTGTCAGCCACACACCATAGGGCACGACAATATCTATCCTCTGAGGTAGGTGACCAAAGGCAATAAACATAAGCTTCAGTAGGCTGACCCTTTGGTAAGAGTAGATTTTTCACAGTGTCTAAGCCTCAAAGTGAGTTACTTGCTCCATCGCTCCTAACTTGGGCATGATCATGCTTTCCAAGACCTTCCTGAGTATTCTATGTTCAATATCCATGTTTCTTGTTCTCATAAATAAATTAGTCGAAGTGAATTCATGGTCGATTAACAAGTTGTTGAAGATTTGCTCCTTAGTCAACCCATCATCCTCTTCAAAATCCGAAACACCAAGTATTTCAGTTAGATATTCTTCGACGAACAGTTCAATTGTGCCAAAATCAATTTCCGCTCCCTTTACCATTGATTTATAAGTGTGAGGATTCTAGTTGAAATGAAAAATGAGCACCAACTCCCTGTAGATAGGTGCATCATATTACAAAGCTCACCCCAAATTTGATAATTTAACATGGATCTAATGTCAGACTTATATTCATCCATTCATTAAGAAAATTAAGGTCAATTTTCTTTTGCACATGCACCGGTCTCTTTAACATTGAAGTATAGAATTTGAATTTTCATTCTTCCTTGCCAAAATAATACTTGGGCAAATCATGTGGCTCAAACTTTGTAGCTGGTACCTTCTTTCCCTCAACTTCCATGGGAAGTGATTTCAAGTCATACATTGAGGGTCATGGTTCCGCCCTTCCTCCTACTCGAGCCTCATGCTCCCTTTCATTCACATGGCTTTTGGATGAGAGGTTACCTATTTGAGTTCTCGAGTGTGTCCTCCTAAATGATGAAGGTTGATAGGGGACGTAGCTTCTTCCATCCTGGGTCCTTTATTGGTATCATGAGTCTTAGAAACCGCAACCTTTAGTGCCATTACTTATAGGATTGGGAGTGGGCCTAGTTAGCTTGGAGAAAATGGGGCTAACGAAGAGTGAAAAATCATAAGCGGATGGGACTTGTGATGGGAGGAGGTAGGGGGATGCTAACAGGCAAAAATGAGGATCCAATAGATACCCAAGTTTTGAACTATTCAAATTGACAAGCGCCTGTGACCGCGGGCCCTTGCCATACTAGGAGCCGGGTGTCCCAATGACACATGAATTAATTTGGATGGTAAAAAGTTCTTTTCTTTTTGAAATTTTAAAAACTATATAATATATATAACTGATGAGTTTTGTAAGATATATATTAAATATTAATGCTTGGGTAATAGATATAATAGAAAATCTTTAATTATGAAAATTTAGTTTTGGTTTTAACTAGATAAATTGGTTTTAAGCTGGTTTTAGATTGGTTTTAAATTGGGTATAATTGTAACATATACAATTGATAGGTTTTAATTTAATCATCCAAAGAAAAAATAATATCATATTTCAATCTTTATTTTTTCATAATATACAGTGCTTAAATACTTTAATTTTCCTATTTTATGATTTGTCTTAAAATTGAAATCATGATATAATTAGTATAATTTGACTATTATAAATTTTATATAACATAAATTTTTAATGCCAATAGTGAATCAAAATTTAATGTAAAATTTTATTAAGGTTGTTTAGGAATAGAGAAAAGATATGGGAAAAAAAAGGATGTAGACAAGCAATAAAAAGAAAGGTAGTAATGTGATATAATGGAAGGTAATGATTACAAATCATGTAAATAAACATAGAATATATAAGATTTTTATATGAAAAGATATAAAATAGTGATTAAAAGTAGATATAATAATGAAGAAAAAGAGGTTAAGATGTCAAATTATATCAAAAAGTGTATAAAAAAATTAGTAAAAATTACACCATTTTTTGTAATTATCAAGCACACACTAATTGAGTTAAAAATTGAGTTGTAAGTGTAGAAAAAAGTATAGAGTTGGTGTTTTAAAAATAAATCTAAGTTAAGGTTGACTCCAATGCAACCTAATCTATTCCGAGTTATACCTGTAATTAATTGGGTGGACTAAATAGGTGCAAAAGGACAGGAATATTCACAAGTAGTTGTCCACTTGGCCATATGTTACATTACAATGTCTTACATTGTTACTAATGAATTTATTAAATTTATGGGGCAAAAATTCTTGGAACCTTATTAAAGTGAAAAATGGTTGCTTCGGCTCATATGACAATTGTCTCAATGTGTCACAATAGCCTATTTTTCAAAATGGGCATTTGAAATTTGAATCTTATAATAGAAGATGGCTATTGGTTGCCCCCACATGTGCAAATCATGCCTACTTAGTATGTATTAGGTCATTTTGGATTAATCAACAGCCTTGCACTATTTTATAGTTGCCATCTACTTTCTTATTTTTTAAGAGGACCACATTTATCTACTTTTATCTACCTTAGCAACCCTATTTTTCTTTATTCTTAATATATTTTCAATTATCTTCATCCTTCTATCTAAATTGTCTATTTATCTATCTCCATTTACTTCATATCTAATATTGCATCCATCATTTTGATATCAATTCTTTGTTTTTATTTTTTTCTTTTATTGATTTCATAACAAATTCAAAATTCTCAATGGATGAATAGGATGATCATGTTAATGTTTCTATTATTTTTTTTATATGATGATCATCTAAAAAATATATTTAATACTTTTTTATTACTTTACGTCATAGCCAACGTAAAAGTACTTTAGTCATTTTTCTACTCTTTATACAATAATGCTATAATTGCATTGTAGTTATTCTAAGCCCTAACCAAACTATATTATAATTCAATTTGAGTTAAATTTTACTTTCACATACTCAACTCTTAACATCTTAAACCAAACTCTTAACATATTAACTCACCTGTACTCTAAAATAATTAAAAAAGATAACAACTAACATGGGTAATTTCATATGTACTTGCACCTTTTTACTAATAATTCTAATTTTGCCAATATTTTAAAGTTATTTACAAAAGTATGTATATTTTATCAAAATATTTTTAAAATTACAAAAGACTATTAGTTTCTAAATTAATAAAGGACCTATATAATCTTTAAAAAATATGTCTAAATTTAAAAAGCACCCATTAAAGGTAATTATAATAAAAAGTAATAAGAAATAATTCTTAAAATCCTTTTTTATTTAAGAACGGAATTGGCAGGCGGTACCGCGGGCGCTTGTAGTACTGCCTGCCATCTCGATTTGGCGCGCGAATTGGCAAGATTTTAAAACACTTCAATTTGAAATATTTAAACTCCTTTTCCCTTCCTCATTGGCACTTTCATTCCCCTGAGCAAATATTCAACTATTCTAAGGTACCTTCCCTTCCCATTGCCCAAGTTGTGTTCGTCACCCCTTCAATCAACTTCCAAAAACACAACGCCACCCATCTACAACTTATCGTCAGAGCATTTCTTCTTGCGAGTCACAATAAAGGAGGCTAGATGCTCTATCTTCATTCTCCCCACAGAATCCACTACGTGAATCGAGTCTACTACCCCTGGTATGGATTACCCAATATATTTTTTTTCAGTTTGTAGCTAGATTGAGTGAATGGTTTGATTTAACATGTGCCTTAGAAGAGAGAGCTTTTGCACTATTTCTAAATCACAGGGGGGGTGTTGAGTTGTGTAAGGGTTTAGGTTACAAATGTGTGGGGGCTTGTGAATGAAGAGGATGGTGAAAAGCCATCCCTTGAAAATTGAATTCTGGGTGGGCTGCGATTAAGCTGGGGGTGGTACCGCAGGCGCCCTCCATACCGCATGCGGTTCCATAGTTACCCGCCATATTGGCGATATGAGGATTTAATTTATGCTATGGGAAGGAATAAGCACATACTCATTTCTATCCATATCGCCTATTTTTATTACTTTACTATAATTTTTAAGTTATTCAATTTACATTAAATTATGTTATTTAATAATAATTTTTAAGCTATTCAATTTACACCATCCTTAGCCCAAACTATATTTTCATGACAATTAAACATTATATTGGGGGCACGGTTTCAGTAACCCATGAAGTCTGATGAAGCCCTTCATTCGTACATGGTTGACTTTATGTAACGCCTCGCTTTGAATAATTTTATTCTTATAGGGATGGATAAATTATGGATCCAAGAGCCAAACAAGCTGAGCCATAAGTATATGGATGGGGTTCAACAATTTCTGAAGTTTGCCCAACTATATATAAGAATAGGATAACCGAACACTATATAGTCTAGGTCCACCATGGAGAAAATAGAGTCTCACAAGTGGAGGTGGATCAAGTGCAAGAAGACATTAGAGAATCATTAATAGGTGGCTTTAAGTGTGATGAAGATGTTGCAGGGATGCTAAGGGACATGTAAGATGCATGTGGAACACACAACACTGGCTTTGATGATGGGGAGATGAAGGCTCATTCAAAATATGAGGAGTTGCTTCAAGATGCGCAATGCGAATTATACCCTAGGTGTAAGAAGTTTTTTTAATTGAGCTTCTTCGCGAGGTTGATGAGCTTGAAAGTGGCAAATCGATGGAGCAATAAATCTTTTAACATGCTGTTAGAGTTTATGAAAGATGCTTTATCAGAAGGAGAGCTGTTACCTACAAATTTTTATAATGTTAACAAGATTTTAAAAGATTTGGGCCTTGGATATACCTCAATTCATGCTTGTGAATATGACTGCGTTCTATTTTGGAAGGAAAATGTCAATCTTTAAAGTTGTCTAATGTGTGGTACTTCATGTTGGAAAGATGGTTGGGCAAGCAATAAGAAGAATATCCCCTGTAGGTGTTATGCTATTTTTCTCTTATTTCCAGGTTACAGAAATTATTCTGGTTGACAAAGACGATACCTAATATGGTATGACACAAGGAAGGTTGAGTTGAAGAGCCTAGTGTCATGTGACATCCTGCTGACTCTATGGCATTGAAGGAATTTGATAAACAGTTGTCAACTTTAGCAAATGATCTGTGAAACATCAGGTTAGGTTTGGCGAGTGATAGTTTTAATCCATTTGATAACGCGAGGACAACACACAATACGTGTCCAGTTATCTTACTGTCATATAACTTACCTCTGTGGAAGTGTATGAAATAACAGTTCATTATGATGACCCTACTTATTCCAGGTCATAAGGCTTCGGGTGCAAATATTGATGTTTACATGCAACCACTACTTGATGAGTTGCTCGCACTATGGGGCGAGGAGGTTTAAATCTTTGATGCATCATCTAAACAATAATTCAAGATATAGGCTGCAATGCTATGGACTATAAATGATTTTCTTGCATATAAAAACTTCTCTG
This sequence comes from Pouteria campechiana, assembly GCA_036873735.1. Classification (NCBI taxonomy): domain Eukaryota; kingdom Viridiplantae; phylum Streptophyta; class Magnoliopsida; order Ericales; family Sapotaceae; genus Pouteria; species Pouteria campechiana. Next base: position 14,040 of record JAYJMB010077459.1, read on the forward strand.
GGTAGTCAAGCCATGGTTATCTTGCCTATCCCATTTGCAATAAAGTTGCGACATCAGAACGGTACACATCGAAAATATGTTTCTTGGGACATTGTTGCTTTTTACCTCCTGACTATATTTGGCAGAGGAACAAAAAGGACTTTAATGGCCGAACTGAGACCCAACGTGCCCCAAGAGAATTATCTAGAATAAAGCTCTTACAATTGCAACTACTTCTAAATAGAGTAGCTGGAAAGCACCCATCCATATTGAAGAAAAGAAAACATGGAAAGGAGGAGCTGAATTGAACCAAGAAAAGAATCTTCTGGGATCTTCCATATTGGCTCAATCTTGTAATCCGACATAATCTTGATGTAATACATTTGACCAAGAATGTCTATAATAACCTGTTGTGAACCTTACTGAACATTGATAATAGGTCAAAGGATGCACATAATATGTGTCAAGACCTGGAGAAGCTGGGTATTAGAAAGGAACTACACCTTCATAAAGAAAAGGAGTACCTTGTGAAACCTACAGCATGCTACACATTGCCACCAGCGTCTCACAGATGCTTCCTGTGCTTTCCTAAGGGATGCTAAGTACCCAGATGAATATGCTGTCAATTTGTCGAAATGTATGAATGTAGAAGATGGTATAGTACATGGTCTCAAGATGCACGATAGTTATATCATGTTGCAGTATACCCTTCCGGTAGACATGCAGGAGTTCTTGTGCAGGAACATTTCTAATACCGTATCTAAGCTTGGCAAATTTTTCAAATAGCTGTACTTGAACTCCTTATGGGAAAGCATTCTAATCGAGCTCACTAGCAATATTCCTCTAATTTTATGCAAATTGGAACATATTTTTCCACTAGTATTTTTTGATGTGATGGTTCACTCGTGTATTCACCTTCCCAGAGAAGCTTTGCTTGCTAGACCTATGTGATATAGATGAATATTTCCAATTGAGAGGTACCCTTGAGAACTTTACATTGGGGGCACCTTCCAAACATATAAATAGTCAATAACTTAACTTACCTTTTTCAAGTTCTTGGGCAGACTTAAAATAAATGTAGGTAATAGAGCTCACCCGGAGGATTCAATTGTAGAGATGTACAAAGTTAAAGAATATATTATGTTCTTATCAATGTATCTAGGAGATGTTGAAACCTGCATTAATCACCAAGAGTGAAATATGGATAGCAGATATAAGGATGAAAAGGGCTCCCTCTTGATATTCGCTCAAAGAGCACGACCCTTTGGCACTAAGAAGAAATGTAGATAACTATCCCATGAATATGCATCAAGGGCATAACATTATGTCTTATACCACTGCATAGAAATACAAATTTATCTCAGGTAATCATAATTCCTTCCCAACGTGAGTTATTATGCTGACCACATCCATTTGTTCACTACACATCATAGTCTACTCATTTTCACTTATCCGTCTTGGCTTTTCCTGAACAACAGCAAACATGAAGATAAACTGAAAAAGGATGGTCCAACTGAGATCCAAAAAATACAAAATGAATAATTTCTAGTCTGGTTTCAAAAGTGAGTAAGTTTATACTACTTACTTATGTATTTATTATATGATGAACTAAGCATATTTTAGTAACTTAGACAAATAAACTACGTGAGTAAGTCTGTTTAGCCATTTTGCTAATATATTGAAATAACTTTTATAGATAAATCAACTATATTTGCATAGTATAAATTAAATATTTGAGGAGATATGATCCCTAGCAAATGGTCCACTTATAGAGAAGTCAATGACATACTCAAGATGCATTGTGAATAGAGTTAGATTTTGCATCCTAGAGTGTAACAAGCATCACAGAACCTAGAATAGCAGTGTTGTTGTGTAGGGGGATCCCTCGAGTGAGGCCGCAGATTACTATGGTCGATTGCAGTATGTCATAGAGTTACCATATATACTTGGGTATACATGCATCCTATTTCAGTGTGACTGGTTTGACACGAGTTGAAAATCAAGGATGAAGTTCGAGCATCATTGCACAAGTATCAATGTCAGTCACCTATAGTATGAAGATGACCCATTCGTGCTAACATCTTAAGCCAGGTAAGCCTTCTACTTGGATGACATAAAGCTAGGAGCATCATGGTAAGTTGTTCAATATTGCATCCATTGGTATTTATGAAATATTTCGTAGTGCAATGTTAGGAGATTACCTACAAGGGATAGCACCATAGACCAAGAGCATAGAGAGCAAAAGGATGAGAGGTCCATGAATGATCCCGTTGAAGTCTCAAGTGACCTCCAGATGTCAAATTTAACTAGAGAGCCACATCCCGATAAACAAATAGAGAATATTATTTGTATCTTAATAGTGAACATGATTAAGGCACAGTACGCAAAACCCCCACATTCTCTTAAATTACACATAGGCTTGCTTGCATTTTTTTATATGTCATTCATTTAAATTTACCCTAATTATGAAGTCTATTTATTTGCTGAGCATTTGGACCATTGTTGCATTCAAAACTTCACAAAAAATGAACTTTAGGAGATTTAGGGTAGGAGGCGGTACCGCATGCGGTATGGGGAACCGCCTGCGGTGCCACTTTTGGTTAAACTACCACACCCATCTCCCTGCCTGATAGCAGACAATATGGAAGGTGCCTGCAATGCTACTTGCTAAGGCAGATAGTACTGCGGAGGCCTGCTAATAGCGGCTACGGTCCTATATTTGCCATAATTGCTTCTTGTTATCCAAAATGTTCTGTCAGGAGTTTTGCATATTAATAGTATAATCTATTCACATTTGCTTAATTCTTTGCATATAATCTGGCATAAGTTCTGATTTAGAAATTATTCTTCAATTATACATCAAGTTCATTAAATTGCTGCTCCCATTCCTCCATACAGATTGCATTCATCATTCCATCAAAAAATGTAATCTAATGATTCTGATAAATATCGCTCTTATATTTTGTAGGTATTTAACCATGATCCTTGGACATGGTCGAGGATGGGCTCTTTTTACACAACTTGTCTCTGATGCACCTCCTACATAAGAGGATAATGTGGACATCTCATTGCCTGCGGAGTAGGCATTAGTCGAGACACAAGAGTCTACACACCCCCTGAGACCCCAATTGCTGCCGCACACCAGCCCATGCCCCAATGCCTCTAGATCAGAAATGCAAAACTTTCCTTCATCATCAGGGACTAAGGTGACCTCCAATGGTATGTTTTTCACTACTATACATTTAAATTATGGCTGGAACACATTTGTATTGTAAGTTCTCAATGTAAATATATTTCATATTGTTTGACACACTAATATTGTTTCTCGACTGGAAGCGAAAAAAGAAAATGGCATCCATCAAAAAACTCATTTATCAATTATATGAAGAAAAGCCTTAGTGTACTACCCATTGAGATCGACTCTGACACAGGGAAGTGGACAACTGAATAAGGTTGAAAGCATCTTCCAAGGACCATTCGCTATATTGTGAGGGCATTGGCATCAATGGTAGATAAAAAGGAAATGGGCAGACGTTACTAAAGAAGAAAAACAACCTATGATTATTGAATTAAAGGTAAAGAAGGGTACAACCCTCATTTACAAACTCCAAGTTAATCATGCTCATGATATTGTTAATATCATCTAACTTTATTAGCTTCCTTTTATAGTCATGCTTTGATATTAAGGATATTGATCAGGATTGGGTCATATTGATCATTGAGGACTACTTCAGGACTATTTACAAAAGAGTCCAAAAAGACTATTACAATTACTACTCCAAAGTCGTAAGTACAGGCAAAGATCTAGTTACTTCTGCACCCACAAGAGTGAAGATTCCTAATTGGACCTTCCTCTGCACTTTAGTTTCCCTAAATTTTAGGTACATTACTTTTAAATATGATTTTTACATCATTGGTTAGAGCATCCACTATACCTTGACTATTTTTCCTGTAAAATAACTATGAGTGTTCCCCGTGCTTGCTTCAATATAGCATAAGTTATCGGTAGCTAAGGATAATAGGAAGAAAATGATGCATACACACTATATGTGGCCAAAGCCATTTATGGTTGTTCTAGCTGAACGAGCAGAGATATTGCTTTTTGTAGTTACCAATTGCCATTTCTATTTAAAATTAGTACTTTCAAGTACAATAAATAATTATCTTTTATGGAATAGGAGAATGAAGACCCCAATAGCCAAATCGACTGAATTAAACTATTCAGGGAGACTTCGACATGTATATTAGATGGAAAATTCATAGCCTTAGAGGCAGAAGATGCATACATGAATACAACTAATTTTTTAATTACTTTATTGACATTCAGGATTTCTAGCCACTATGTTATCTTATGACCCCTATTGTTGTTTTTTTATTAACCTTATAGAAGAAGATGTTAGAGCTACAAGCAGCTAGCTCAAAATCTGTAGAGTCACCCCTCACACCAAATGATATTTATAATAAAATAATGGGAAAGAACTCTTGATACATTAAAGGCTTAGGACACATTTTGAAGCCACTAAAGAGTCAATTTAGTTCTGATTGGAGTAATTTTTTTGGATCAGTACTCCATTCACAGCTAGCATCTATACAGGATCGGCTAACCTCCATCGAGAAAGAACTTAGGAGTACCAAGGAAGAGTTAGCAATCGCCAACCAACGGATTGATGCATTATTAGATGAGACAAGACATATTAGGTTATTACTAGACTCATGGTTCAATCAACCCACATCTCAATTGGGCATTCCAGGATTTACTAGAGGTAATTTAATGCTTTAAATTTGATAGACCATTGCATACTAGCTTCATTCTTATTTCTTATTTTCATGCCCTAATATGTCAATCCTATTTATTTTTTATGTGACTAGGATCGTCAAATAATGAGAAGAATGAAGGAAAATGATCATCTTATGAAAACCATACGCTAGTATTCTTCTTTACTTATTTCATTAAGTGTGGATGATTTTCTATTTTACTCTTCCAAAATTGTGTAAAGTTTATGCCATATTGTTTATTCATATAGGATTTTTATGACTCATATAATGTGTTATTTTGAGTTTAAATTTTATATAATACATTTTTATTTTTTATTTCCAATGTCTTACCCATACTTGTGAAAGAATGGGTATCATAATGATAAATAAACACAACAAATAGCCAAATATAATAAAAAGTTATGTTGGTCACATTTGATCTAAAGCAGCCAAAAATTTGTTTGCATTTGACCAAAGGAACCATTTTAATTTGGTTGTGTTTGCTCAAATGCAACCATTTTGGGTTGGCTGTGTTTGGTCAAATAAAACCATTTTGGGTTGGCTGTATTTGGTCAAATGTAGCCAACTCAAATTTACTTACATTTGAGCAAACACAACCATTTTGGGTTGATTGCGTTTGCTCAAAGATAACCAAATTAGGTTAGCTGCATTTTACCAATGCAACCAAATTAGGTTGGCTACATTTGACCAAACTAAGTCAGCCTAAAACAGCAGCGTTTGAGTAAACCCAACCATTTTGGGTTGATCAAATGCAACCAAATAATTGACTGCATTTGGTGAATTTTGTTATAGTGACAACATATTTTTAAAAATGCAACATGTTTAAAAATATAAATAGTGTGTTTTGATAAAAAAAAAAAGTTGAACCAAAAACATGTGTTTTGATGAAAAAAAAAAACCAACCATGCTTATTTTGATCATCAAGTAGATGGTGAGGTTTGGATCATCTAATAAAGCAGTAATGAACAACAATTCAAAGGCACCTTTTAAACAATTGAGAAAATCAAAGTATACACTTGTTTGGGAAATTCCTAAATGGTATGCTGATGCAGCTTTCGAGATCCCACCTCCTTGATCCTGTAAAACCAGAACACAGATCAGAGGACGCCGGGGGTGTTCCCGGCGTGAACACTCCGACGCTCAAGTTAGTATATGGGACTTTTAGGAGGAGGATGGAATGAGGACGAGTCAGTTCGGTTTGGGGATGCATACCTGGACCGTATTTATAGATGAGCAAGGGGTGCAGTCGGAAGTCTTGCGATTCGGTACGCAGGGCGGACTAGGAAGTTTACTTAGAGGAGGGATCCCTGGGATGTGTATCCTGTCTTTTGGATTTCGCAGAATTTGGGGGAGGTCCCCAGAAAGGATAATACTCTGACGTGGCGGGTTGCAAGCTTGGCAGCTGGCATGTGTTAGAGTTCCCTAACACTAGTCCCCCCCTTTTAAGAGGGCGCAGAGTGCCCTCTTTCTTGAATTCTATATGCAAGTGATTCGAAAAATATGCCTCTCTCTGTATATTCATTTGATGGTGGGGTTGAAAAGACTTTGGCGGGTCCGTTCCTATGCTTCTGGAGGGCATTTTTTAATTTTGAAGGTCGCCTCCTTTTACGCCGGTTGCCCTTCCTTGCCTACGTGGCGGAGCCTTAAATGCGTTTTGAATTTCCGAAGGTCGGTTGTTCTTCCTTGCCCACATGGCAGGGCCGTAAATGTGATTTAACTTAATGACGGCTGGTTTCTAGTTTTCGTGCCAGAAACCAGCCTGTTCTTCTTCTGGTTTGTCCGTTCGTTGTCTGGTTTTCCACGAAACCCTAGGGGGTTTTGTGGAAAGCGTTTATTTAAGACGCTACTCGTGAAGGTGAGGCGGGTCATTTTCTCCATCGGGACAGTCATTCTTTCTCTTTCTCCTTTCTGTCATCTTCGTCTTTACGCCCTTTCTGTTTCTATAATGGCTATCGAAAAATCTTTTCCCTGGGTTTCTGAGGCTGTTGTAGCAGCTTTTAGACTTTATTCTCTTCCTCCCACTATGAGCTGGGAATTCCCGGATTCTTCTGCCCTCCCGTGGCACCCGCGGGAAGGCTATGTGTCAGTCTCCTTGGGTTCGCTCAAGGCAGGTTTTTGGCTGGATCACAGTCATTTTATTTCTTTCCTTCTTCGTAACTATAACATTTCTCTGGGTCAACTGGTCCCAAACAGTTGGCGCTATGTCATGTCCTTTTGTCGCTGGGTCCATCAGCTAGAAGAGGTATTTGTTTTCACTTTCAAAATGTTTTCTTCTATCTTTAATTTGAGTAGGGCTCCCCATTCTCCCCACTATTACTATCTTCTTCCTCGTACCCCTTGGCGCAAGCTCTTCGCACGCGTCACTGACCCAGATGACGAGTGGAAAAGTCATTGGGCTTGGGTCAAGTATGGTGGGGATTTTTCATTTCCCTCCGTTTGGACGACCAGCCCGGTCTGTCCTTCCGGAGCGTTTTCTCCTTTAGAGAGGTTTAGCTTATACCTCATTAGGTACCGGGTAATGTCTATTGGTACCCTGTCTGTAGATGCCGTAGTGTCGGCAGATTACTGTCGCCAGGCGGATTATCCATGTGGCTTCCCCGGTCAGGAGGTTGCCGTTCCTGATCCGGTTCCTTCTTTGGCTTCTCTACCTTCGTTGTTTCCTAGTTTACGGTCAACCATCGAGCAGGAGTATGACCTCCTTCCGTGGTCTATCGGTGGTCGGTCCCGGGGAGCACCGGCTCCTGTGGTATCTGCGGTTCCTAACCCCGCCGAAGCGGAACCGTCCCGGTGGAGGAGGGTCAAGGCCGTGGTTCGGAGGCGAAAGGGGGAGACGTCCTCCGCCTCTGCTCCTTCTGTTTCTCCCCGTGGTTTGCCACAACCTTCTGGTGGGGCGCAAACGGATCCGTCCCTCCTTTCGGAGCCGCTGGGAAGGCAGCCTGCGGCTGAGATCGTGGGACCTTCGGATCGGTCAGGACCGCTAAGCGAGGGTCCTATTCCTATGTCTTCCGAGAGTAGTCCCTCTCGGTCATCTTCTGAGGAATCATGCCCTCTAGGTGAGACCGTTGCTCTTGTCTCTAAATCTTTTTCTGCCTCATCTATGTCCATAGTGCCTTTTGTGTCCAGCACTATATCGAGTGCATTTGTTTCTTTGCCTTCCCCTAGTCCTTCCGAATCCGTGTCTCCGGTTCCAACATTAGTGCCGGCGACTCCCCCTAAACCTGTGCCTGTGACCTCTGCTGGAGCGGCTCCGACTACTCCAAGCATGTCTGTTGCAGAGGATGTGACTCTTGTTGCTTCGGAACCGTTTACTTCAACTGAGGCAGCTGGGCCGATGCTTTTTTCTTCTACATCGGCCTCGGCGTCTTCGGGAGTGGTTGCAGGATCAAGGCCCTCTTCCTCATTCACTGGTAAGAGTTTTTTTTTGTCAATATTTAGTCGGATCTGTTTTTTGTATGTGTAGGCTTGTTCTCCTCCGATCGGTTGGCCCGTGCAATGAAACGCCCGTATGTCGGTCCGACCCTGGCTCCTCTTGCGCAGCGTCTCCGAAGTGAGGCTTCTAGCACTGATGGGCCTGTGTTCGCTCAAGGTGGTGCGTCCTCTCAAGAAGTGGCGGCTCCGGCGAGCCGGGCGTCTTCTCAGCACTCAATGCCTGTGAGTGTGGCTCCTAGGGTAGCGGGGCAGATCACCTCTTTGCTAGGGAACCCTCGGCTGGTGTAAGCCCTTGAATTTTGGTATAATACCGTATTAATAATTCAGGTATAGTAATGAGTGAAGTTTGGTAAGTTTAT
>JAYJMB010077470.1:0-22581 GCA_036873735.1 Pouteria campechiana
AAAGCTTTAAATGGGCTTTTACGTTTTCCAGGAAGTGCGGTGATGTTATAACCAAACATTAATATTTTCTCAAAAAGTGCTTCAGTGCATTTAAAAGCGCGTTTAGGCTTCCTCAACGCGCGGCCAAACAGGCCCTAAGTCTCCTTTGAGCATCTCTGGAAGGCTTTGCATTATCTTCCAACAAGATCTTATGCATGCACACATTGGGGCTAATTCCTTTGATGTCAACTAATGTCCAACCTATAGCCTGCTTGTGATCTCTCAAAACATTCAATAGCTTGTTTTCTTCATCAATAGATAAGTCAGCAGTAATTATAACTGGAAGAGTGTCATTCTCACCAAGAAATACATATTTTAAGTTCTGTGGCAGTTACTTCATTTTCAGTTTTGGTGGTGTGATAATTGATGGTGCCAAATTGGAACTCAAATGTGTTAACACCCCTTGGTGACTCCATCTTCTCTAACTTCCTCTGCACTATCCAAATCTTCTTTCAACTCTTTGATTTCTTTACCCTCCTCAATGAATTCTTCAATTGTAAGCACCAATGCCAATTTGTCTTTTATTTCCTACTTCACAAAAGTAAGTGATACAAGTGAGTTCAAATCATCAATTTGAAAACAACCACTAGGATCTGAAGGTAATGAAAGAGAATTGTAAATAGAAAAATCCACAGTTTCATCCAAAATAGCCATTTTTAGCTGCTTATTCTGCACATCAATGATCATCCTAGCTGTTACCATGAATGGGAGCCCTAGAAGAATGGGCACCTTTCTCTCTGGAGTCACTTACCTCTCCATGTCAAGCACAACAAAATCTACAAGAATAATACGTTTGTCAATCTACACCAATATATCTTCTACAATGCCTCTTGGATATTTCACTGATCTGTCTGCAAGTTGTAGAGACATTGTAGTATGTTTCAAATCTCCCAAACCAAGCTGCAAGTAAATAAAATAAGGCATCAGATTTATACTTGCTCCTAAATCCAACATAGCCTTCACCTTATTCGTTCCTCCAACAATGATTGTGATATTAAAACTAATTGGATCCTTCAACTTTGGAGGAAGATTTGTCTGCAGAATAGTACTTGAAACTTTAGAAACTATTACCTTTATATGAGGCTCATACTTATGCCTCCTTGAGGTTAATTCCTTCAAAAACTTAGCATAAGCAGGCATGTTCTTAATTATGTCAAGCAAAGTTAAGTTAACATTAACTTTGGAGAAGATGTCATAAATATTAGAAAATGACTTATCCAATTTTCTCTGCCTCAATCTTCTTGGAAAAGGTACTGGTGGATCATAAGTTGGTGGTGGTTTATAGTTGACTTGAGGTTCAATTATTAGAAACACAACCTTCCTTGAGGCTACCTCCTCTGCTTCCTTTAGCTTCCTGTTGTTTGTTCATTTAGAAGCATTAGATTCATCAGTTTCTTTACCAACATTATTGTTAATTACCTTTCCACTTCTCAATATAGTCACTGCTTTTACTCGCTCTGGCTGACTTGGCAACTTTCCTATTGTGTGACTCTGCACAGCTTCTGCAATCTGCCCCAATTGTGTTTCTATCTTCTTTTTTGATGCCTCCACATTCTGAAATCTTGATTCATTATTTTGGAAATGAGTCTGAGTTACTTGAATGAAACTCTACATAGTTTCCTCAAGAGTAGGCTTTTTGGGCTGGAAAGAGGTTCCAGATTGATTCTGATTGTGGCTATTATTCCATGAAAATTTTAGATGATTCCTCCAACTAGGAGTGTAAGTATTTGAATAAGGATCGCTACATGGCCGCTGGTTGTAGAAATTCATTGCATTTGCTTGCTCTGAAACTCCTACAAAACTTTCATTGGAAGGGCAAACATTCTGTGAGTATCCTAGTTTACCACAAATTGAGGAAACCTTAGTAGGGATAGGTTGGTTCAAGTTCACTATCATTGAGCACATTGCCTTCATCTGTTTCACCATCTCTAACATCTGCATAGAAAGATCACTATTAGAGTTGATCTCATAAATTCATCTAGACCTACCTCTTACACTCTTCTATTGGGAGTTTGCTCCAAGCATTTCATATAGATCATATGTCTCTTGCGGGGTCTTTTCTCCCATTGCTCCACTAGCAACATTATCAACCATGACTTGGCATGGTTGTGTTAGTCCATCATAAAAAAAAATTGATTGAGCAATTCAAGAGGATATCTATCGTGTGGACATTGAATCAGTAATGCCTTAAATCTCTCTAATGCTTCATGGAATGTTTCCCCATCAATTTGAGAAAAAGTAGCAATCTTACTTCTCAATTCTGCAGTTTTAGCATGGGAATAAAATTTACCAATGAATTTGTTATGTACTGTATCCCATGTAGTCAGTGATCTAGGAGCCAATGCCATGAACTATGCCTTTGCCACATCCTTCAAGGTATAAGGAAAACATCTCATGCACAGCTGATTCTCAATTAAACCTTGCAAAGGAAAAGTTTAAATAGTTGCATAGAAATCATGCATGAATGTTAAGGGATCTTCTACAGCTACACCATGAAAAGTAGGAAGAATGTTAAAGTGTATATACTTCAGATCATAATTCCTTGATTATCATCTAAAATAATGCATGAAAGTGAAATTCCAATCATTGGGCGTGCAAATTCCTTCATCAGCTATTGAGCTTGTTGAACTACTCTATTTTCCACGTTGTCAGCCATCTAAATGTCTTCTTCACTTATGCTTTCTGTATCTATTTCCACTTTATCAATGTGATCATTCCAGGGCAACAAAACTAGATTCAATGATCATCTTCCTTGCATTCACAGTTCTGCAAAAGAAAGAAAGAAAGAATTAAAAATCCTAAATAAAATAAACTACAATAACCAAAAAGAAAAATTATAACAAAATAAATCAAATCAATTTAGGACTAGTTACCTAGCAACAGTGCCAAAAACTCGTTAGTCAAATTATAATTCCTCGCAAGTGTACGAGTGTATAGCAATACAGTGTGCTTAGCAAGGTTTGATCCCATAAAGAACCATCAAACTGATTCAATTATGTTTAGTTACTAATACAAAGTTGTCCTAAATCAAAAAGATAATTTAGAGACTATGTAATTAAAAGTGAAATGTAAGATAAATAGAAAATAATGGCTTAATTAACGTAAGGTTGTAAGAGTCTGGGTATTTGACTTCACCACTCAATGATATTCATTGTTGTTGAGATGTTGGTATCAATTCAACATCTTGGGTTTGTTCTGTCCACTGTATGATTATTACCGTTATGCATCAGAGTTTAAATCAATTATTTTCTCCTATTCAAATTACCTATGGCGTGTAGTGTAATTGAGATTGAAAATTCATGAAAATCAGAAGAACTTTAATGAACCAAGTAGAAAAGTTTAGCAAATGGTGTCTACCTTAACCATCTACTCATTCATTCAAAAGAGTATAGTACATGGTTTAGCATATGGTACCTTAACCATGTATTCAAAGATAATCAAGATAATTCACATAATTAGTGATCAGACAATTAAATAAATCAGATGATTGCATTATATGTAATGAATGAAACAAAATGATATTAAATTAATAATCTAACAATCTCTGTTAATAATAAATATCAAGGAGGGCTACATCATTGCCCCAGAAAAAGGAATTTAGTTCATAATGAAAATAGAAATAAAACTCTCTAAAATATGCATGACTATAGAACTCGAAATCCTTCTCTTGCTCCCTTGAAAAACTTCTCCTGTCCAACCCCCCAACTATGTTCTAGATGTCTCCTTAAATAACCCAAGCAGTAGGGTTTAACTAGAACTCCTCCACGAATTACAATGCCTCTAGGCATAGAGATCCTTTTTCAATAATAACTCAGTATTTTCCAATGAAAATATAGCTTCTCAAACATTGTAATGCATAAAAATAGAAGTTATAAAAATAACTGAGTTGTTGCATATCCTGGGTTCTAAGATTTGTAATACAATGTTGAGCCTAAAATTCAGCTTTCAATAATACTTTACAATCTGCATGTCTCATACTCTTAAATTTGCAACATCTGATGCATGGAAAAATAACTAAATTTATGCACTTGTAATTCCAAGCTTTGATTTCAAACTTTGTTTCTTGTTAGGCTATTGTGGATGCACTTAAGATCGAGCAAAATTTTAAATTTCTACTTCGGAGTCAATAAATCTTACTTCAGAGTCAAATATTAACTTTGGAGTTGTTGATGTTCTAGAGTATTTTTAGTAGAATTTTGATAACTTTCTCATACAAACTCTAAATTGAGTATTTTTTATTATTTAGATAGATAATCTCAAGATCTACAACTTTCATGTTAATCCCTTTTCCTAATTCGGCTTGTATTTTGATTCATAGAAGCTTAAAGTACCATCTTTTGTGTTGCCTCTAAAATTGATATTTTAGAATTTTCTGGAGAGAGTACCACTGTTTTGATCGTAAATTTCTCATAAGAACTCAAAATTGCTCTATTATTTTTGTATTAGATATATAATGTTATGGGCTTCAACATTTATGTTGATTACTTTGTCTAAATCATCTATATTCTATGAGTTTTGAGCCTTTAGAGTGACGCATTCTGTCAAATGTAGTAGCAAATGAATGTGAAGCTCTATAAGTGGTTACACTATTTTAGCCATACATTTATCTTGTAAATTTAGAATCATATGATTCTTGATGAATTAGAAAGCTAAGAACAAAGTTTAAAACTTTCATGTTGAACATGTTTTCCAAATATGCCTCCATCAGTCCTAAAAATTGCTTTAAAGTAACATCATTTGTAATTTTTAGTTTCATTTTACAAATCAATAAAAGAAACTCTGTTAATTGAAATATCCACTAAAAGATATTAAAAGCAATCTTAACATATAAATTTAGATATAAAAATATAATATATTATGAGCTTATTATTCATTATTCTTACGTATGGATGCCTATATGATGGGGCAAGGAATACCCCATGTATATGTTGAATCAAGGTATTATATGAATGATGAGAATAATGTATCTTCCCTTAATTCTATATTTTTTATGTATTTATGAATAAAAATGAAAATATTTCCATGAGTTATTTTTCTAATTGTCATCTTGTGGATGTTATGAATGAGGGGATTTGAATTATCCCATAATTAGCAAATGTATATGTAAATGGAATGGGAAGCCTTCCTGGATAAAGTATAATTATGTTATGGCATGCCTGGATGGCACAATTGTTTATATTATGCCTACTAAGCATATTATTGATGTGTGGCTCCTGTATAGCATGACGTAATGAGCCTAGAGTGGCTTGGATAGAATATTACATGCATGCTTGACTCATGTTAGTATATGCTTGAATGGCGTAGAGTATGCATGAAAAGAATGAAGATTTAAACCTCATAATACAATTATTTTGTATTTTTCATCTCAAAATGAGATGAAAAAGTGTTGTGTTTATGATAATGAATTGAAATTAGAATATAATGTAGTTGATGCATATTCTAGATTATAACATGTTGTTATGATTAATTATTTTCTATTATTTTTGCCTACTTACTAAGTTGCCCAAACTCATGCCTTCGTCTTCCATTTTCTTTAGTTGACAGGTCAAGTAATGAAGTCCACATGCGGATTGAGAGTATAAATAATGTTAAAGACATTTTATTAATGGTATGGTAGAATGCAAGGATTGGAATCTCATTATATAATTGTGTGATTTTATTTCATTCCAAATGATGTATAATTGAGTGTATGGCATATTATAGTGATAGAATTTTGAATATAGTTGTGTGATTGCCATCATGATTGGTTTCGGTCTTAGGATAGAACTGAGGGCATGGGTGTGAGTTGTTGTTAAATTCAATTATCTTAATATAATTAAATTAATTTTTTATATTAAATGTATGTATCTCAGGTGTAAACCCTAATAATTCAGGGTAGACTGCCAAATTTTTGACAGCATTTGCATCGAAATGGGGCATTGATAGGAAAATATTAGCATCCCACATTGGCCCTGGTAGTGCAAGATGAAAACACATAGGGTGGGGATACACGGCGTTATAGGACTAAGTTTACCAAGTAACAAATTAATTTAACTCTAAATTTTGTTTGAAGAATAAAAATATGGTAAAAGGATGAAAATAGAAGAAGTCTAAACTAATGAACTTTGGCAATGGTGAAGAATTTGGATAGATAAAAGAGATCAATGGTTGTGAAATCTTGGGGTTCACGAGTTCACTGGATTACTCCTATTTAGTTTCACCTATTTTAATCAATCAATGTTTATTCCTATGTTGATAACAGATCTCCCTTGTTTATCTTTTATTCTTTCTTAAGTCATAACAACCTATTTTATTTAGCAAATTTCCTACATCTCTATGAAAATTACGAACTAACCAAGATGCATTAATATCAAGAAACTCATACTGTTACATAAGCATAATGGATATCTCAATCATCATGAAATTCTTATGGTGATTAATCATGGTCTACTTCAATTATTGCTTCTCGGTCTCAAATTGAATCATAAATTATATTAAAAGGGCTAGAATTCTTTCACAAGCATTAAAATCAGATTAAACTCTCAACATAGATGATGAATAAGTAAAGTATTGCATTAAACAGGATGAAACAAAATAATCATAATTTGGCTACATCGTACCCCTAGAACAAAGTGTTTGGCTCATAATGAAATCAAAGAAAACAATGCACATAGTCTTAAACATGATTAAGAAAGGAAAATGACTGAAAAAGAACAAAGAAAGATCATGGAGTAAGCTTCTCCATGTAGTGTCTCAGCCTCTTTATTCTCTTGTTAGCACCCTTCTCTTGCAAGAAGATCCCCCTTTGTTTAGTTGCCTCCCTCTCTTGTTTTCTAGCCTCTAACCCTAGCCAAAAAGTCCCAAAAAATGTGTTCTTCCACCTTTTATTATTGGTCCCAAAAGTTATATAGCTCAAGAGGGGAGGGGTGAATTGAGCAATTGAAAATTATGGCTAATAAGATTAATTAGCTATGGAGAGATAGATATCAAATTGGGAAGCACAAGATACTAGATGTTTTTATAATGGTTCAGCCCGACTCGGTACCTACTCCACTCTCTGAGTTAGTTTCCCTTGCTACACTCAAGTTTTACTAACACAAGTTAGCTTTCCACGAGCTTATCAACAACTCATACACTAATTTTTAGAGCTCACCAGAAACTCAATGGTTTCCAATATCACCAGCAAACTTATACAACAATGGTTTTCCCAAGCTCACCACTAATTCACTGGTTTCCAAGATCACCAGCAAACTTACGCAATGATAGTTTTCTCGAGCTCACCACCAACTCATTGGTTTCCAAGATCACCAGCAAACTTATACATAATGTCTCTCTCCTTGCTAAAGCAAATAAATTGCAGGATAATTTTACAACAATTTGCCTCTTTGTTAGGCTAATTTATACACTAATCAAATATAGATGGAATAGATATTCAGTGAAGAACAAAGGATATTAAACTCCAGAGATAAGATGAAGATGTGGTCTTGAGCACAAGATTCTTGATTAAGCACTGTGGAGATTGAATATTGTAAAAGAAAAGAATTTTTCTTAAGAGTTGATGCTTGTTAATGCTCTTTTCTTTTTCAATCTCGTTCTCCTTTTTTTTTTTTCTTACTTCCTTCTTTGTTCTTGTGCCATCTTTATATTATCTTGTATTTTCAACCATTGGTGATAGATGACTTTCATTAATTGAAGAAGACTGTTTTGATTATCTTCCGTTGCAAAAGCTATTTCTAATTGATTTGCATCAGTTGGAAAGTTTACAATGCCATAGAAGAGTTCTTTTGAGTTCATTCCTTTTGAGGAAAGAAGAGAGGTATCATTGAAAGCACATAACCTTTGAGAATAAAATTGCTGAGTGAAGGAAGAGTGCTTCATTTAAATTTCTTTTTCTCTTTGGCTAGTTCTCTTTTTCTGAAGTTAATGATCTCTGCACATGTCAACCTCTTAGAATAGAATTATTGATAGAAAAGGGTATGCTTCATTTGAATTCATTTTTGTCTTTAGCTAATTCACTTTTTTGAAATTGACATTCTCTACTCATGTAAAGATTTGCTCGACTATCTCATCTAGTATTTGTTCGAGGTTCTTCAGTTTGCCTCAAGTAAGCTTCAGACAAACTTTCTCTGAATAGAATAGAAAGCGTCATCTTTGTTTGAGCATACTCCATTCTATTTACCTGAATGAAGTTCCTTCATTCTCTTTATTCATAGTGAGTCATTTTATTTCTCTTTTCTTCAAGATGTCTTCCTTGTGGCTTTAGATGAAGTTCTTCTTCATTCTACTTTGTTCGGGTCTTATGCATTTGTCTGAGGCATCTGCTTTGAACCTTTGGATGACCTTTTTCTTCACTCTGCTCTATTTGTGATTAATTTGGACAAACTTCTGATTGTGGATGAACAACGTTGATTTGAACTATGAGATGCAATTTCATCCTTTAGCATTTGTCCGAACATGATGTTGTGCATGTTTGGCTAAAGCAAGTCTTGGTCTTAAATTAATTTTTTTTTGAAGAAAAACTTCTACAATAGTTGAAGTTTCACCTTCAATATCTTTGAAGGATATTTTGAAGGGCTTGGTTGCCATAGCTTCTAATGTAGTTTTAGAAATTATTTTATTATCTCAGTGCCACTCTTGGGCAATTATGTTTTTCTCTAGTACAATGGATCATATCTCTAATATCTTATGTATCACTCTATCAACTAGACTCGAGTTGTTTCCTTGATATGTTATTCATTATTGCACACTTGGAAACAATATTCAATACCTTAATTGTTCACTCAATATTTTTATTCATCATCAAAACTTGGTTGTTTACTTTATTTATCATTTGAATCATGCCAGGTTAGCAGGTTTGATTTATAATTTTCCTCCTTTTTGATGATGACAAAACATTTGAGTGAAATAGATAAATCATGCATTTCAAAGGATAATGTATGGAAGCTATCATGTAAATTCTTATGATAACACACTTGTAGCTCCTCCAAGATTAGTGCATATCGTACTCCCCTCGAATTCATGAATATAATAACCAATTCATAATAGTACCCCATTCTCTATTTTATATTATTTCTCCCCCTTTTTGTTGGAGTCAAAAAGTATAATATTCTTTTATGAAGAAATGATAAGATTCAAGCATTAAACAAGTAGTGTTGCAGAATTGATGAAAAAGTCAGACTTCATTACTGAGAGAAGTAGATATACAATGTGTGACAAAAGACATCAATGAGTATAAAAAATATTGTTATAGAAAATTTTTTTGCAGTTGATCATTGGTTGTCCTTGGACATTTGAGAGGCAATTTTGTAATTGACAAGCTTGGTTCTAATTTTCCAGGTATGGATAGGTAAGAGGCTTCCCTTGAGCAGCTGTTTTAGCATTGGCTTACATCCTCTGATTATAAAAAGTGTGTGACTCATGGGAATGGGGTTGAAATGCCTATAACCCGATGAGGAGTTAAGAGGATGTTGTTTTGGAGTCTTTAGCAATGGGTGTTCTGGAGAGAGAAGGTTTGGTTTTGGATGCTGGAACCTTGAATCTAGGAGGTTTAGTCTTGGAAGGAGCAGGAAGTGTTGGAGTGGATGATGATAGATTAACAGAAATGGTTGAGGTCGAAGTAGATGATGAAGCAGAGGATACAATTCTGTTATAAATAACATATCTTAAACTTTCAAAGTAGTCTGGATTATCAAATTCTAGGAAAGGTGAAGGTAAGTAAAATATGCATTTATCTATTTAAACCTACATTGTAGATACACATCTTTTGGAAGATAGAAAAACTTAGGATTAGAATGCTTGAGATAGTGTGAGGTGACAATCTTAGAGCTGACTGAAAGGATATAGGCACATTTGATATAGGAGGCAAAATTGGTTTGGATGAAAAAGGTCCTTTGAAATTTAGTATAAAGTTATCTACAAACTTATCTATATTTGGAAATTTTGGTTTGAATTTTTTAGGGCATGGATTTTTTATTATAGTGACATTAAGTTTAATGAACTCAGGATCATCAAAGTGTGGAAAAGGAACATTTAGATGGCTAAAAATTACTTTCTAGGCTTCCAATTCAAAGCTACCATGTTCATTTATTCTTTTTCTTTACTTGACTTTTTCTGTCAATTTTATTTTCTTATCAAGTTTTTTGGGAGGTGAAATAGAAATATTTAGAGGCAAAAATTCATGTGTATCTGTTACACTTAGCGGATAGTGGAAAGACTTTTTGGAGGAGTGAGAATTTACGGAGACTTATGTGATCACTACATCTCTATATGGGGGAATTGAAGATGCAAGATTGAATCTCCTAATTTTGGTATATGAGAGGTTTGTAGTTTCTTTAGGAAGAGGAGGATGAGACTAATTAGAATGAAGAGTTGAATTTGAAGTTTGAAGAAAGGTGAATTTAGTGGATTGTTTGGATGATTATGGAGTGAAGAAGATTTCTTAGAAGTGGATTTTAGTGATTTAAGAAGTTTAGCAATTGGAATTTCTAACTCAGAGATAGAAGTTACTGAATCAAATGAGGGTGGAGATCATGAGAAGGTGGAAGTGGAAGTAGATATCAATGAATAGGACTATGGAGATAATTGTGATGGTTGTCGTTGAAGAATGGAAATAGAGGAGAAAGAGCAATTGGAGAGTTGTGAGTTGTGAAATGAGGAGACAACGGAACAAGTGAGGGATGAGTAGACCTGATTGGTGAGATAGGTCTGGGTTCATGAACAGGGAGGAGGCAAGTGGAGAAGCATGTGAGTCATGATGGATGGGTGAGGAGTTATGAGAATCATGAGAATGATGTGAGCGTTAAGGAGATCTTAGGGGTGAAGAATGTCTGAGATCATGAGTAGGGGTAGATGGTGAGTTGTTCAGTTGGGCTGCCTGTGGTTGGACTCTTAGGGACTCAACTAAAGATATTAAACTATCCATTTTCTGATTGAGAGAGAGGATCAAGTTTTCAATTATGGAGAGTCTATCTTCAAGGCTTTGAGATGTGAGATGAGAGGCTCTAACTGGAGGGAATGTTGCTGCTCCCTCTGTTGCTACTGTTGTTTCTATTGCTTCTATTTCTACTACTTCTCTCATTGCATCATTCACTATTGTTCCCTCAACTCTGCCAGCTGATGCAGGATTTTGACTTTCTATTCTTATTCCTTCTTCTACAGAGAAGTCATTGCAACATCTGCTTTCAGAGGTATTACTTAGTCAGGAACAAGAGGATTCTCGATTAGAGTCTCCCTTGAACTTACCTTGTTAACCTATATAAACGTGCACAAACACCCACATGCGCCCATAATTATAGTCACACTAAAGGTAAAGTGTATGAAAATCATCCTTGCATCTAATAAAATAATGACATGCAACTTAAAACACTTCATATACATAAATTTACATTATTTAGACCATTAATATACTGAATAAATCACACTTTTTATATATTCTAATATATATATCAAAAAGATAAAGATCTCTAATTATCATGATTTATCCCTCTTCTGAGCTCCAACCCCTCGTTGGGCTCCATCTTCTAGCCTATCAACTAAAACATGATAAAATACAGTGATTCCGAGTAACTCAGAAAGCAGGCATAAATTAAGTCAATGAGTAAATGATAAAATGTATGTAATAAAATTCATATGATTACAATAGAACTATACTTTCATGGATTGAGTACAAATAGTAACAAAATTTCTCAATATAAATCTACTACGATGTCTACTATATCTGATTGTGTCTAGTCACATTTAAATCTGCTTCCTTTCTACTGCACTCCTTTCATCCCAGTCATTCACTATATTTTGCTTGTAAACAATTAGTACCATATTCGGGAGGCTATCAATCAAACCAAGTGCACAATATCACAATGAAATGGACTCATCTTTCTTAAAACTTTGGTGTACTCTAGTTTTTTTTACCACCCTGGTTACGAATGTTATGAGACTTGAAATATCCCACCCTTACTGCAACTCAGGGATCATAGGTTTCCCATTTACACCTACTAAGTAATTAGAGGAGTCTCATAAACAATAGGTTGATTAAACCTCTTCGCCAAGAGAGGTGGTATCCATAACAAAGCCCTAGCAAGGGCGGGATCCTAATAACCTAATGGCCATCCTGATAGGTGTACAAACCCAATTTACTATAATTCATGCATGGACAAATGTGAAATTCTTCC
Organism: Pouteria campechiana; assembly: GCA_036873735.1. Lineage (NCBI taxonomy): Eukaryota > Viridiplantae > Streptophyta > Magnoliopsida > Ericales > Sapotaceae > Pouteria > Pouteria campechiana. Next base: position 12,186 of record JAYJMB010077470.1, read on the forward strand.
TCAATTTACTCAACATTGCATAATACGTCCATTCAATTATCAAACCCAATAATATAAATCTTATAACATTCAATGTTTATCATATCATCATAATTATCTATGTATATCTTTAATTTTCAAACAGGTAACTAAACTCAATTGCACATTTAGTTAAGACATCACTTTCAAATACCTATCATTTACTAAATGAGTTCTCATGCTAAGCCCTTGATTACCATAACATCATAACATGATTCTTCTCGTGTCTTCATTATTTGTCAATTATTTTCCAAAAATATTCTCATAAAACATACTTTTTAATTAGTAAAAACCTCACAAAAATACCTAAATTATCAAAATATATAAAATATCAAAATTTTGCAAAGTTATTGTTCAGCAACACCTTATCGTGGCGGGGGAAAGTCTTGTTGTGACAAGGAAATAGCATGAAAAAAATTACTATTCACAAGGGGAGCTTGCTACGGTAGGGACATTCCTTGCCATGGCAGAACAATGTCTTGTTGCGGAAGGGGACTACCTTGCCGCGATAGAGTCTCTGCTATTTTCCCTTTTTGCAATTTTTCCAGCTTCTTGCCGCGGCAAGGTCCTTGCTGCCACCTGTTTCTCATGAAAATTTTCCCTATTGTCTTATTCCCAATATTTCTTGTTAACCACTTTAATTTCCTCTTATTTCACTTTATTTAACCTTGACTTTAATCTCTTCTTCCCAACTATCTATTAAAATGCTTTAATAAACAATACTCTCCCATTTATATCATGTGATGAGTGCATAACCTTTAGTGTAGTCCACAATACTTCACATACACTAGATTACTTATCAATTATATTCATTTCTTTCATCCATACTTATTTCTTTTTCTTTCCACACTTCTCACCACACAATCTATTTGGTTTGCCCATGTCTAAAGTATAATAAACTAACTTCATTCCAAAATTAACTCAAATACCATTGAACATTATCAATGATGAAAAATCCAAAATTCAAAGAAGTACTCAAGCAAATAAACCGACTTACCTTGTGTGTATCAAACACACTTCTCTTTTGCTATGATCCTTATATGACCAACTCTGAATTCGCAATTTGGGACTCCTACATTCAAAGCATGTATCCCTTAATCATTAAAGTGCAGAAATTTACTGCTTATCAGTCTTATTCCATCACCTAATTCTGTTTAAGGATAACCCACTTTCTTGGTTAACCTTCAATGAAAAACAATGATCGCGGATTCACTAATATAGATTAATCATACTATACTCCTTTTTGTACTATTTCATCAAATAGTTAGAGTGCAATTTCTGAAATTCAATATGTTTATTATTCACAAGTTAAGATTTCTATCCTAAACTATGCGTAAAAAGATGTTAATAGGACTTACACTATAATTGAAAATTCAATAATCCATTCTATTACTCAACTTATATTTTTCCTAAACCCTAACTTCTCAATTCTGAAGATTTACTTTAAAAATCCAAAATTGAGAAATTCTAGCCACTACAAACTATTAGTGGATGGTGAAAATTGCTTACCACTTACTTTACTCCAATTGAAATCCACTGAATCCAGTTGCAAGATGAAACTCCAACCTATTCTTCAACTTTCACAACCTCAATTTGCTGAATTTAGTATTTTCTTGATATTGGAGTATTGCTAAACTGGTTATCATCAATTTACCCAACTTAATCTATCAATTTCCATGTGAAACAAAGTTTTTCTGAACTTGGGAATGAAAGGGAAGGGCTAGAAATGAATGGACTGAAGGATGGAGCTGGTGGAGCATTTTAAGCTCCACCCCTCATAATGCTCCGGCGGTGCGTACTAATAGAAACACATGCGGTCCACCTATCCTATATTTTGTCCTTTTCTAACACTAAAATTTCTTCTTGTATCTCATAATACTAAATTCCTCCATCACACCCATCATGATTCTTCCATTTATATCACAAATCATACATATGCAGTTCCTTTAGACACTATAAACAGTTCTTCCAATTTTAGAAATTTCAGGGTCTCATAGTCATCTTGTCTCAATTCTTCTATCATTTTAGCTACAAATTCTTCTGAGACAAAACGTGTAGAGGGAGTGGTTTCTTCTGCTCTTCCCATCTCTTCTTCTATGAATGAGGGGATCTCTTCTGCTCTTCTATCTTCTTTCGCCATAACCATTTCATAGGGTAAAGGATGTCTTCTACAGGACCTCACCTTATATAATTATTCAAACATAATCTTGGCCAAATCCAACTTCTTCTTAAACTTCAGTGCCCAAAGTATTTTTGCATCCCTTTCAAAAATATTATCCCCTTCTCCTGTCTTGGGATAAATATTGCTATTGAGGATGTTACAAGCAAGTTTTAAATTTACCTCCAACTTCTTGGGCTTTATACTATTCACCTTATCATCAACAGTCACACCTGCTAGTCATGAAAACAACTCTTTGCTAGGTTTAAGCCATTCAAATGTCTGTCTCTCAACTGCGAAGAGATTTAAGCTCTCTCTCTTTATCTTCAACCCATGACTTTCTCAGTTTAGGGTCATAATTGCAAAAAAGTCTTTTTACCATTTTTTCATAACACTTGTAACAATTCATGAACTCTTCCCAACCTTGAAATTTTATCCAATCATATACTTCTAGATTCATGCTTTCATGGTATTGTAAACAATTGCCCTTCCTTTATCACCTTCTTCTCACTACAAATATTCATAAACTGAAGGTAACTTTGTTTATTGTTTTGGAAAGTTACCTCAATAAGCCTATTACTTTGTATTCTTCTCTTTTAAGACAGATGCACATCCTCTATTTTTTTCTTTTCTGGATTGGATTGATGCATGTGCCGACTAAATTTCTACTACAATCCTCATTTTCCAGCTATCAAGGTTTAGGGTTTTGGTGGAGATTTTGATGGAATAGGCTTGGGTATTCCAGATAGCATAGAAGGAAGTGAGTGAATGAGAATATGGTGCCAAGACATTAAGAGAAGGAGGCAAGGGAACAACGGAAATTTGAATTGCCTTTTGCAAATGCAAATTTTGTCGATATAGATGAAATGAGTAGTTTGTTTGAGACTAAGTTAAAAAGGGGATTCTAGAGTTTTCGGATGAAGCAAAAGGGTTTCAGACAAATTTGTGATACTCAGACAAAGTGGTTGTTGTGACTTTGTCGAAAGCCTAATTTTAGATGAAGTTTGTTTTGATTTGTTCTTGATCAGTCAGCATATGATTTGTTTGAAGGCTTATCAAAGTATTTTTAATTCTTATCTTAAGTTTTGAGATTGGAAGACTTTATTATTAAAGTTGTTATTAAGGATTTCAGTGATCATGTTTTAAACAAGATTATTTAAGCCATATGCACAAATAACAATACGTAATTGAAATTATTTCTTAAGGATTAAATATAATGCACAAATTATTCATGAAAATGTAGTATGCTATGCTTTTTATTTCTTATTATGTATGTTGAGTAACCACCTTTTTTTGGTAGTTTACATATTGCTTTTGTGATTTTTAAACATACTTAGATTGATAATGTTATATTTTATTTACTGCTTCCCCTTTCAAAATGGGTCCGGGTGGATTAATGGCAACATACTTTGGTACCCATAATTTCTTTGGTGCCACTGGGTTGATATTTTGAGATTGTATAGAATTTACTATATTAGCAACATTCTTAGGGACCCAAATTAGATTCTTTTGAGGTTTTTGTTTTCTTCTAGGATGGTTGCTATGTCTCCTTTGGTGCTGACCAGCTTTTCATTTTGGTTTTAGTTTTAATAAGGTGGAAGTCAATATTTTTCTTAGAGCATTGTTCTTAGCCTTCAATAACTTAAGTTCATTAATAAAATATAGTTTATTTAATATCTTATTGTCGTGAATAGCCATGAGACTAAGAGTGGTTATTCATCCTTCTTTAGTTCCCATAGAACTTCAATGAATTGATTCTTTTGATATTTCTAATTCTTGCACAAAATCAATTTCTTTGGTCTCTTAGACCTTATCATTTTTTTTGTAAGTATTTTCTAAGTTGTCTCATATATCTTTAGTAGAGCTACATGTAGATATCCTATCAATCTCAATAAGGGATGAGGCACAGTATAAGCAATTTTTGGCCTTAGCATCACTTTCTATACATTTTACGTCCTCTTAGGTGTAACTCTTTCCATCATTGAGGACTGCTATCCCACTTTGATAAATTATCAACAACTGGTAATCTGTGACGATTATGAAATTTTGCATTTGAACATTCTAAGACCCATAGCTAGTGCCATCAAAGTATGGTTGTCTGGAAAGAGAGTTTTCCTCAGCGAGTGTTATGGAACAGATTAGCCATATGGATATCTTAACTAGTTAAGTTTCAATAATCAAAATAAACTAGTGAAGCCTGCTCTAATACCACTTATTGGTCCCAAAAGGTATATAGTTCAAGAGGGGAAGGGTGAATTGAGTAATTGAAAATTATGACCAATAAGATTAATGTGCTGTGGAGAGATAGATATCAAAATGGGCAGCACAAGATTTTGGAGATTTTTATAGTGGTTCAACTTAACTTGGTACCTAATCTACTCTTTAAGTTAGCTTCCCTTGCTACACTCATGTAAGGCCCTGAAAATTTTAAAAATGTAAATTTTAACTATTATAAAGTTTCGGTAATTTTTCTAGTGCGACATACTATAAAATTGAATTTTTAAGAAATTTTATTATCACAAAATTATAAAAATGGATGTAATATCTATATTAATGTGAGGATGATAAGTAAATATGTTAATTAATAATTAAAATGTGATGAAAAATTAAAAATTGCATGTGGAAAGCTGAAAAATTGAGTTGCTAGTAATTTCCCAAAAAATTAATTTAATCAAATTTAATTAAAAAATAAATGATAAAATTAAGGAACTAATGGATGGGAAATTGATTTGGGCATATGATACATCAAATGGATGACTTATATGTGTAAAGAATGATAATTTCATGGCATTTTGAAAATTCAAGAGAGTGAATGTGCGTGGAAGTGGGTGGAGCATAGACTACCAAAATAAAAAGACAATATAAAAAGTTTGTTTACACAATGCCCACCCATTTTCGTCTTCCTCATCTCCCTATCCATGCTAGCTAAAATAAATCCTCTTTCCCCATCATCCCAATTTTCCATTTTAGGCAATTTTGCTTCAAGTGATCCATAGCAAATGTTGATTCAAGTGATTAGTTGGCTATAGGATATATTTTCTCTTGAGATCAAGAAGTGGCATTCACCCAAACATGATGAATTATTGCTAATCAATGGGACCCATCAAAGGAATTTAAAGATTAAGGTAAGTACTTAATCTAATTTAAATGATGATGATATTTATGAAAGAATATCATGCAAAAGTTGATTTATCTTAATGAATTTCAAACACTAATTTAAGGGGGCTTGCTGAAAATTTTAATAGGAAATTAGGGACTATGATTAGGGTGTTTAATTTGAATTAATGATGGATTAATTACAACCAATAATCAACAATATCAAACATTAAAAATAGGTTGCTGAATTTATGAATTGGCTCACATACACATGTTGTTTATGGGAGTTTTGGGGCTGGAAATTGTAATTTCCAGCAAGGTGGTTAAGTTTAATTGTAGCATGATAGTGATAATTTAATCACCTTCCAAATACATACCCTAAATGACCCAAATAGCCAGTGAATTTAGTGAAAATTGAAGAGGTAATTAGATAATGCACTCATTGTGGTTTTGAATTAAATTTAATGATGCAAAATTTGAAATGATTAGGCTTAGATCTAGGGGCAAATTAAGGCTTTGTTAGAGAGTGTAAATTGGAGTGTAAGGGCTATGCTAATTTCTCAATTAATCAAGGTAAGCAGGTAGTTGTTTTAAAGTTGTTTTAAGTTCAATTGGATCTCTTTGATTGATTACAATTTGGGCACTTCTAATCTAAAAGTTTTGTATATGAGTTCCATGATTTTAATCTTGCATTATCTGCCCCATGTAACCATAAATAATGTATTGTATTAGCATGAATTGAATTGAATTGAAAATAATAGAAAAAATTAAATAAAATTTAGATGAACAGTGGACTGATAGAACTCCTTACCAAGTACCCCTCCTAAGGTTGATTGAAAACAAATTTATTGATGTTATTTTTCAAAAGTAAAAATATTTTGTTAATATATATATATAACTAAATACTAGCATACCAAATTTAATGAATAAATTCCACAAAAAAATATAAACATTAAATACCCTGAAAATGAGATGCTGATAGCGTCACACCCTTTTAAAATTTTATTTTATTTTTAATCTTCTCATTTTGACTTATTTTAAGCTGAAAGTTTTACAAAATTTAATTATGTTATGATGAATTGACGAAAAATGTTTGAGGGGTAAAAGAGATGTTTAACATTTTTTCTTTATATTTTAATATTTTAATTTTAAATTACTCAATTTACATTATTTTGACTTAAAATTTGATTAAATATTTTTCATATTATTGGGAATCTACAAAAACAAATTGGTCAATAAGAGATTTATAAACTAGAAAATAAGAATTTTATTTTAGAAATTGTGTATGTGTATTCTACGTCCTTGGGAGTACCGATAAATTCTGGTTTTGGCGCTTAGTTGGCGCGAGGCTGAATATGGCTCATATATGTATTTTATGATGGCTGTGGCCAACCTATGTCCGCCTTGTGGCGAGGAGTGGCCTGGTTGGCCAATGGGCGATTATGTGGGCAGATGGTGTGGCCAGGCGTTGTTATTGGCCTGGATGGCCTAATTGCTATGATTTGCCTATGTAGCTTCAGTAGGCGTGTTTATGGAAAACTAGTACTCTTGTGAGGCGATGAGGGTAGGGTGCCACTGGATACAGTAGTGTGGCTGTATGGGCCTGGTAAGCTTCTAGCTGAGAGTGCTGGGATGGACCTGATGTACTGAGGAGTGAAAGGGTAGTGTTCTAATTTATGTACCTCTCAGGGAGGAGTGTGTGGATGATGGTGGAGTAGTATACTGGTATAAGAGGTGGTCGTGTAATATGGATTGGCAGATAGACATGGCAGTATGACGTATCAATATTCAAGATGGTATTGACCGTTTAACTATGTATATGATATCAGTATGAGTATGTGTATGAAATAAGTAATGAAATGTTAGCATTAAAATCTTAATGAACCTGACCACTGACTGATTGTGACATCCTGCATATGGCACGACATGTTTTTCCTATTTGCATCATTGTTTACTGCTCTATTTCTCGTTGTTTATTACATTTCTTACAGTCATATTTTTTCACTTGCTTATTGAATTTTGCCCAGACTCACACTTTTATTTAAATTTTTTTAGCTGACAAGCTAAAGGATGGAGCCCAATAGGGTGTTGGGTCTCGTGATTGGGCTATGTCGTCATCACACCATTAGAAGCTTTACTCATTTTTATGATGTATGATGATGTATATTATTGAATGGATTTTGGTTGTGTATTAGACATGTGTCATTATTTAGTTGTACAATAAATCATTTTATGGTATGGGTGTATATGACTTGATAGCCAGGGTACAGTGTACCCCGATCTTGGTCTGTGGGTGATTTGGTGATGTGTATTGTGGAAGCAGTAGTTATATAGTTTGTGCAAGAAATGGTAGGGCTTGGAGGTGATCATATTATATTTGCATATTTGAGGGTATTTGTTATATAATTATTGTGGTTTAGCATGTTATATATAGGACAATGGTGGTAAATTAGGATAGACTCTGCCAGAATTTTTTCTGAATTTACCACTAGTGACGCTTCAGGGAGGAGGGGCATTACAGGTGGTATCAAAGCCTGATGCACCCAATGTGGTATAAGTATGAAGTATGACTATCAAATCATTAAGTAATGACATGCTTAGGTTGCATTAATATATTTTAGAAATATGGGGGGGTGTTAACTTAGCTTGTAAATACGAACCTTTCATTTTGAGTCATTGAACTTGAGCAAGTATGATTATGTAAGTCTATGACTTAGAAATGCAATACTATGTAGATATATGACCTGCGAATGTTATATTGTGTCGTAATGGCACCTAAGAGGCGAGTAGACAAGGGCAAAGCACCCATGGTGGAGGTGGAGCCACAAAGGAGAACCACTCGATCCTGATACATAGGTGTTGTGATTAGAGAGGATCGGAGAGAGCAAAGCCAGTCAATTAGAGGCAATGGCTTAAGGCCAGCCTCTAATGAGGCAGAAGAGGAGGTTATTCTGGAGCCTAAGGTGAGGCAGCCACCAGAGACTATACAAGAGCCGGTAGGGGCTGTCAGTATAGTACTAGGAGCTAGACCAAAGTTTATTGCTGTAATGGCAATGGTAGCCAGCCTCACCCAAACAGTACAGGACTTCATACAAGCTCAGAGGAGACTGGTAGATGAGCCTACTCCCATTATTGGACCTACTGGGAGGCCAACTTGTGTGCTAGAGTCGATAATGGAAGTGGGCCAGACTTAACAAAATCACCCAAGTCTGGGGCTAAACATGAAGGCCTTCCACAATATGAAGCCTCCAGTATTTAGATGTTAGAGCAACTGTAGGGCCATGGATGATTGGATCTTTGGGATGGAGAAAGTGTTCACCTATATGCAGTGTTTGGAGGAGCACAAGGTGTTATATGTGGTCTATCAGCTAAAGGGCGAGGCCGAACACTGGTGGAAGAGAGAGAGGGTGATGTTGCAAGCTGCAGGAGCTGGTCTGATATGGGAAGAGTTTAGAGATAGGCTCTTCCGCCATTATGTACCGGTGAGTGAGAGAGCGAAGCCTATGATCGAGTTCTTGACACTAGTGCAGGGGAGGAGACCTGTGGCAGAATATGATAAGGAGTTCCGCTCCTTGGCCCTATTTGTACCATGGGCCCAAGTAGAATCCATAGAGGTAGCCTAGAAATTTCAGGAGGGTCTATGATGAAGCATCAGACAAAATGTAACCCTCTTTATGCTCATCAGATACAAGGATATTTTAGAGCGGGCTCGAATAGCTGAGAGAGAGGAAGAGGACTGCTAAAAATTTTAAGAAAGGCAATGCAATCGAATAAGTGACTCGAGGCAGAAGAAGAAGCCCCGTACTAAGCCTAGTAGAGGAGTCACCTCTAAGAGGACATGTTATCATTATAGTCAGCCCAGACATATCCGGCCACATTGTACTGCTTTGAAGAGAAAGGGAAGGAAGCCTACTAGGGAGACCCCTACTCAGTCTAGAACAGAGCTAGACAACCAACTAGCCATGAGGAGCTGAGCAGAGGAGAATGATTGTTTGCTATCAATGTTGTGAGCTAGGTCACATTAGACTATATTGTCCCACTCTTCAGGGGAAGAGTGAGAGTGTTGCTTCTAAGGAACCTCCCCAGCCTGAGCATGGTGGCCCACAGATGAGAGGCCGAGGTCGTGGGACATATGTACCACCTGGGTGGCAGTTTGCAGAGCAGAGGCCCCAGATTATGACAATTGTATAGGCTACCACAGTGTAAGAGGCACAGGCAATGGATCATGTGGTTATAGGTAATTATGACAATGGTATAGGCTACCACAGTGTAAGAGGCACAGGCAATGGATCATGTGCTTATAGGCACAGGCAATGGATCATGTGGCTACCCAGATTATGACAATTGTTTTATTTGATCCGAGTGCTTTCCAGTCTTTTGTGTCAGTTGCATTTCTTCATTAAGCTGGCTTATCTACATATCCCTTACATTAATTGGTAGAGGTCTCTACACTATTGAAGGCAGTTAATACGACCTCAGAAAAATGTTATAATATTCTCTTGGTAATTGAAAATAGATGTTTTTATGCTGATTTGATAGTATTAAATATGGAACGATTAGATATTATATTGGGGATGGATTGGCTGGCTAAGCATGAAGCTAAGATAGATTGCAAGACCAAGCAGGTGATCTTGAAGACTCCTGATAAGATAGATATCACTTTTCAAAGTTCATCTACAAGAGAAGCTCTCAAGTTGATTTCTACTATGAAAGCTCTCAGTTTAGTTTGGAAGGGCCATGAAGCTTATTTGATTTTTGCCATAGATGTGCACTCTAAGCATAGATTAGTGGAGGATATCTCAATTGTGAGAGACTTTCCCGATATATTTTTAGAAGAGCTATCTGGATTACCTCTTGAGCTGGAAGTTGAGTTTAGTATTGACCTCCAGCCTAGGGCAAAGCACCATACAGAACGGCACCAGTGGAACTGGCAAAATTGAAGGTGCAGTTGCAAGAGTTGATGGATAAGGGATTTATCAGCCCTAGTGTGTCACCTTGGGGTGCTCCCATCTTGTTTGTGAAGAAGAAGGATGGTACTTTGCGCCTATGCATTGATGAGAATGCAAAATGTCATATTTTATTCTCCTAATACTTCATCTTTTGCACCTATTTGATTCCTAAATA
>JAYJMB010077481.1:4976-20744 GCA_036873735.1 Pouteria campechiana
GGAAGGGACCAAAGATTTACAGGGAAGTTACCATCGCACAGATGTAATTTAACCATTCAAGGGACATTAGAAAATCAGGAGGGAACCACAAATCGAGTCGGTCCCGGAGCCACAGAGTTCCTAGTAAGATTGAAAAGCAATTCCTGTTATCATGTATATGGGGACAAATTTTCATGTTGCAGAATTCCTTCCATTTAAATTTTTATATTGAGTTGCATTAATTATCTCTTTTTACAGTCTTCTTCGACAGTGGCTAGAAGGATGATAGTGCCATTTTATAATTTAATTTGGGTCATCCAGAGTACGTCGCATTAGATGGACGGTTCTAATCGGCACCGAAAAAAAGGCTATGATACACGGCTGATGCTCTCTAAAAGGCCAGGAACTATACATGAATTTTTTGAGAGAGAAAAGGGGGAAAAAGGAATCATCTCCGAAGAAAATACTCCTCTCCAGTCGTCCGATCCACGTGATTAATCCAACGGCCGCGCGCGCTCACACTTGTACTCTTTCCCACCTGCACAATCTCCATCCCTTTCCCCACCGGCAGAAACGAAGAGTGCAAGACACGTGTCCCACCAATCAATTCGCGGCATCTGAAATCCGACCATGCTCGCCCGCTCGCATGAGTGCACATCAAAACTGCGCCCCCGCTGCTCAATTTAGCAAACCTCGGCAGCACTCTCCCCAAATCCCTGCGCCGGCCATCAACTACCATGAAATCCACGCCCTGAAGCGCCTCCATCGCTTCCTCCACCTCCCCCACCACGAACTCCGGCGAAACGCCCGCCTCTGACGTGGCGTCGACGTACTCCAATCTCGACTGTTCATCAGGCACCAGGCAGACGTGTCGCCCTCCCGTGTGCCTCGTCGCGACGGCCAGCGCGACGCTGGTGGCCACGCCAGCGCCGGGCGCCCAGGCCTCGACGATGAGCTGGGCGTTGGAGCCTGCGGCCATGGCGGACACGAACTCTGCCGCGTCGGATGAGAGTTGAAAACCGGAGGGATTTAGGGCTTGGATGGTCTCGATATAGGCCTTGGAAGCGGTTTCAGCGGACCAGATAGTCTTCATCACTGCTACGCGACTACGGCGGACTCCGGAATGGAGAAGCTTCATGAGCGAGGTTGGCGTCTGGAGGGGGAGCATGTGGGCATTTATATGTATAGGGAGGAGGTTTTCTAGAATTTGGGCGCGGCGTTGACGATGGCTGAATAAATCCAAGGCGTTGATTTGGACTTGGAACGAAATATCTTTGCTTTTTAGCTAAGGAATGACGCACAATCTCTCTCTCAATTTCGATTTTTCGCCCCCCATATGATCCGAGTTGGACACGTGGTGCGGTGCATCACGCATTCTTTATAGAGAATGGGATGAACCGGCCTGCTAATTAGGGAAGTCTGGGCATTATTCCCCAAGCCAAAAGTGGCGTAGAATTTGCCCCCTCTTTAAGGGTAATTAATTTTCATGAGTGCCTTCAGGTTTGATATCCAATTACACTTGACACCTGAGAGAGCGGATGATGATGAGTACAAAAATATCCCTCTACGAAGAGAAATATCACGAGGGTTTCATCACCTCCACATGATTCCAATTCCTATAGGCCTAACTTGGATATCATATCAGGGAACCACTATTTTTTTTTATTTTTATTTTTCTTTCGGGTAAGCAATGTGATATCTTATCCGGTAATGACCTAAGAAGTGCCTGAATTTCAACGCTGTTGAGCACGTGATTCTCGTGTAATTCATCTTTTTCTGATCAGGTAACATTTGCACCAATATTTCATGCATGTATTTTTTTATGAAAAAAACAAAAGAAAAAAAAACAACAGATAATGTTTAAGGGTTTGTTTGGTTTAGTTGGAGCCCATCAATTATTTTGATATAAGTGCAATAATTTTTATAAGTAGGTAATATTGAAAATATTGTGAAATTGTTAATATAAGTGTAATTATAGTGAAAACATTATAATTATAAATGCAAATAGCTCTTAATCTGAAGAAGATAGTTTAAGTTTGAATGAGTTTGCGTTGGTTAACCAAGCTGTGAGCGGATTCACCTGATTCAAGCTAATACTTGTTCATCTTGCATTTGCATAGAGAAGAAGAAGAAAAGATGAAGAGGATAATTAGGAAGGTGCAGAGAGGATTCACGTCATCACCACTGAACGCTCTCTCCGAGCAGTGAAAGCCATACAGGATTTTTCACAGAGGAAAAGAAAAGAAAAGGAATGTAATAAAATTATCTTCGGATAAAATACTCCTCTCCAGTCGTCCGATCTACCAGATTAATCCAACGCCTGCGCACACTCACACCACCACCCTTTTCCAAATGCGCAACCTCTACCCCATCCCCCACAGGCAGATACGTCCAACGCAAGACACGTGTCCCGCTTCCAAGCAGACCGCGCTGTCTAAAATCCGACCACGCTCGCCCGCCCGGATGCGTGCACACCAAAACTGCGCCCCCGCTGCTCACTTTAGCAAACCTCAGCTCTCTCTCCAAGTCCCTGCGCCGGCCATCTACCACCATGAAATCCATGCCCGCAACCGCTTCCATCGCTTCGTCTGCCTCCCCCACCACGACCTCCGCGGAAACACCCCTCTCTGACGTTGCGTCGACGTACTCAAGTCTCGACCGTTCGTCAGGCACCAGGCAGACGTGTCGCCCTCCCGTGTGCCGCGTCGCGACGGCGAGCCCGACGCTGATGGCGACGCCAGCGCCGGGCGCCCAGGCCTCGACGATGAGCTGGGCGTTGAAACCTGCGGCGAGGGCAGACAGCATCTCTGCGACGTCGAAGGAGTGGTGAAAAGCGGAGGGATTTAGGGCTTGGAGGGTGTGGATGTAGGCCTTGGATGCTGTTTCAGCTGACCAGATCGTCTTCATATTTACTAGTGCAGTGAGGGCTGAGGAATGGACAGTCTCATGAGAAAGTTGTGATCATGTCACTGGCGTCTGGGCATATGTCTGTGTCTGTGTGTGCGCGAGCGCCGCCGTACCGGGTCTTAAGCAGGAGAATTTCTGGAATTTGGCTTCTGCGTTGACGATGGCTGATAAATCCAAGGCGTTTATTTGCACTTGGAAGAATTTGGCTTCTGCGTTGACGATGGCTGAATAAATCCAAGGCGTTTACTTGTACTTGGAGGGGAAATGGATTCTCTTTTACCTAAGCAATGACACACCATCTCTTTTGTTCTTCTTTTCTCTTTTGACCTGAGGTGGACCCCACATGGCGGAGCGCAATGGATGACGCAGTCCATTGGAAACGAATCCATCCATCCCGTGAGTGGAGAGGGGAAAGAAGACTTTGATTCTTTCTTTTCTTTCCACTCCACAAGACATTTTTCTATACCAATCAACCATGCGAACATTTAAGCAGCTTATTCTTTTAATAATTAATCTCACATCTTTATTCGCAATTTTATATCTCAGCACGTAATATGAGCTCCCTCTACGCGTGTAGCGTTTCCATTACAATTAAACGAATATGGGCTCTAAAAGAAGCATTTTCGTGACTAAAATAGAAGAGTCTCTCGACCCAATGTTAGATCCATCGTGTGATTTATCTTAATCTTCTGTTTTTCTGTAACATATCTCTGTGCAATCAGCCTTGCGTTAGGGCAATATTGGACATTCCCATCTCCATCCACCTGCTCTTCGGAAAAGCAATTGGTTCTCCTGACTCAAAAACGCATAAATTAAGATTACAGCCAAAGCAAAAAAAATCGATTTAGGTTCCTGGGATAAATATTAATACGACCATGAGTTCTTATTGTGTGAAAGTCGAGGATTGCAGCGAAGTTCCACTGTTTAGCCAGACACACAACTCACTTGATCTAGTTGGATATTTCTTTACTATGGCTTACATGTTTCTCACCTGCTACTTAAAAAATTGAGAGCTGATTCAACACTGATGCCATTGACAATATTAGTGGGGTTTATTATCCCTACAAACTTGGACGCTTCCTAAGTGAAAAACCCAAAGAATAGAAAAAAATATCATGCAATTTTCAGACTCTGTCGCTCCCACCGTAAACTAGTATGTATGTGGCCTATTTTATACTAATATCATACATTACCGTTTGTCCGATGCAACTTTTGGATGTCAATTTCCAATAATCTCTCACCCTAATTTCAAATAATGTTTCATTATCGAAATTATAAAATAATAGTCTTAATCAAGCAAAATGATCACATAAAATTGTACAAGTGATAAAAAAAATTGCTAAAATTTTCTCTTCATTTAACATAGCCCACTTGAATTGCAAGTTTAAAAAGATAAAAAGATTATAACCCTTTGCTTAGAGCTATCTGGTTGACATTCCTTGTTTAGCATTTTTATCTTATCGAAATTATATAATAATAATCTTAATCATACAAAATTGCATAAGCAATAAAAAAAATTGCTGAAATTTTCTCCTCATTTAACATTGCCTAATTGAATTGAATTGAATATCATGCCTCATTTCTCGTATATTCAATTTATAATTTTTATGGCAGATTTGAACAATATACTTGTTAAAATAAAACAACAACAACAACAACAACAACAACAATAACAACAATAATAATAATAAACATGATGGCTAACTCCCACATATTGAGAATTGAGGACACATTTTTTACTTTAAATTTTTAGTTAGAAATTGGTCGAAATTTAAAATAAAATATTAAAAGAGCAGTTTTGAATTTACATATTAGCCTCGTCATCACATAATGAAAAAGAAGCGCTTGAGCTTCTAGCTCTTCTCAGTTCTACCGGTAATACCGGCCAATGTGAAGATGGCGGGAGCGGTGGGAGTCTTGGGGCCTTCCACTGCGTTAGCTTCTTCTACGTGGGGATGTGCAAATGCAGCGCATCCATGTCAAAACTCCACCCATTCCACATTCCTCCTCTTCCACAGATGCAAAAGCCTCAAAGACCTGAATCAGCTCCACGCTCGTCTCATTACAACCGGTCTCTTCAGAAACCCCTCTCTCACCACCCAAATCCTCATCTCTTTTGCTTCTTGTCCTTCTTCTTCTTCTCCTTCTCACCAGATTCTCCTTGACTTCGCTCGCTACGTCTTCTTCTTCTCTCAGTCTAAAGACCGAAATTCTCCTCTCCTTTGGAATGCAGTCATCAAATCCTTCTCACACGGCGACGACCCCAGACGTGCTATGCTTCTCTTTTCAAGCATGCTTGAAAACGGCATTCCCGCTGATCAGTTTTCGTTCTCTCTGGCTCTGAAAGCGTGCTCTCGGCTCACCTGGGTTACGGAAGGAATGCAGATTCACTGCCTGCTGTGGAAGAGCGGTTTTGGGTCGGATGTCTTCTTGCTGAATTCCTTGATTTGCTGGTATGCAAGGTGTGGGTTTGTCGAGCTCGCGAGGAGGTTGTTTGATAGAATGACTGACAGGGATTCGATTTCTTGGAATTCGATGATTGGTGGGTACTTGAAGAATGGGATGGTGGATGTTGCACGCGAGCTTTTTGATATAATGGGCAACGAGATGAGGAATGTGGTGTCTTGGAATTCCATGATTAGCGGCCATGCTAAGATGGAGGAGGGGCTAGAGGTTGCTAGGGATATGTTTGATCGGATGCCAGAAAAAGACTTGGTTTCTTGGAATACAATGATTGATGGATATGTGAAATGTGGGCAGTTAGACACTGCATTTGAATTGTTTAATTCAATGCCCGAAAGGGATGTGGTCTCTTGGGCTACCATGATAGATGGATATGTGAAATCTGGTAATGTTGAGGTTGCTCGGCATTTATTTGATGCGATGCCTGAAAGGGATGTGGTTGCTTGGAATGTTATGATGGCGGGGTATGTGCAAAATGGTTATTTCATCGATGCATTGAAGCTTTTCCATAAGATGCAGTTAGGTGGCAATTTAGTTGACCACATCTCTCTAGCAACTGTGCTTTCTGCAGTAGCCGAATTGGGTTGTATTGACAAGGGTATAAAAATTCATGATTATATAGAGAGAAATGGTTTACCTTTGGATGGAAAACTAGGTGTAGCTCTCATAGATATGTACTCCAAGTGCGGGAGAATAGAGAATGCTGCCCGAATATTTGAGAATTTGGAGCATAAAAGCATTGACCATTGGAATGCAATGATTGGAGGGTTGGCTATTCATGGATTGGGCAAGTTAGCTCTCCACCTATTCATGATGATGGAGAGATGCTCTGTAAAACCTGATGATATCACCTTCATTGCAATTCTGAGTGCTTGCAGTCATGCTGGTCTGGTGAAGGAAGGTTTGATATGTTTTGAGCTCATGCAAAGAATGTACCATTTAGTGCCAAAAGTTCAACATTATGGGTGCATTGTTGACATCTTGGGCCGAGCAGGGCACCTGGAAGAAGCTAGAAAGCTAATAAAGGAAATGCCCATTGAGCCAAATGACATAGTTTGGAGGGCTTTGCTTAGTGCTTGCAGGAATCATGGCAACTTCAGCATTGGCCTGCAGGCTGCTAGGCAATTGATTGAGTTGGATTCTTGGAATGGTAGTTCATATGTGCTTCTATCTAATCTCTATGCAGGTTTTGGCATGTGGGGTGATGTTAGCAAGGTTAAAATGATGATGAAAGAAAGAGAGATTAAAAAGATCCCTGGTTGCAGTTGGATTGAGCTTAATGGCATTGTTCATGAGTTTCTTGTGGGAGACAAGTCCCATTCTCAAGCCAAGGACATCAATGTAATGTTGGATATGATATATGCATTCTGAATTGTAAATACCATTTGAATACAGTGGCTAAATATTTGGTTCGGCATTGTTTCTTTGAAAAAATTGAAGTGGAGATTAGGAATAAAATGGGGCTTAGCTATCCGTAAACGGTCCTTGGGAATTGTTACCATCTGATGCCTGAACTTGTTGCACATTCATGTAATTGCATTCCTTTCTCTGCCTTACTTTCTATTGTAGTGATTCTAGATATTAAAGAGGATGGTAGTGGGGTGTTGTGGGAAATTCATTCCAGTGAATTACGTACAGGAAGATAGAACTTAAGGTGATCTCAACAGTTGATTTGATCCCAGTTGTGATGGTCATTGTAAGTTTCTCGTGTGATCCCAAGGCATGTTTCATTAAAATGTTACTCTGTCGATAGTCTCTGTAAATCAAGATCCAAAGTAGTGAGAGACCTGCAATGGCATTCCAGGGGACACCTATACGGCAGGCCCTTGAATTCATGGGTACAAAAGAAACCGGACCTGGAGAATGCAGGAAAATGATGGTTACTTTTTTAATAAATGCAGCTGACCTAACATTGCTTCTTCTCAAATCTGATCTAATCATGGCTGCAATCCCAATCAATGGAACTGCTGTTAGAGGGGCTCCTGCTTGTGGGTGACTACAATGGACTTCCTAATTTTCACAGAAGGCCAGCCTGCCATGAAGGTGGTTACAAGGGCATGTTCTTTAGCAAACATGTTCGTAACGTCTCTAATGTAATGTAAACTCTCATTTGGATTAAACATATGGTTTAGTCTGGCGAAATGGATTTCATAATCACTTGTTTGAGAGCGCAGTGCAAGGGAACGTTAACTTTGTTCGGATGAAAGGAATCAAATGTAATGTCTTTGATAAGTGATTAAGATATTTTAGCCTAAAAGGTCAACCCCAGTGTTGAACCGAGCTCTCTGTAGATTTAAGGTAGCTATAAACGAGCATTTGAAAAGGATACGGTTGACATGAGACTTGTCCCAGAAAGCTGCTCTATTTCGGGCTTACCAATCACAACCTCAGTGACAGTAAAACTTGTCTTTCATGAGTTACTTCCAAGTCGTTAATATGTTTGTTTCTGTAGGAAAGTTTCTAGGACACAGATGAAGTTCATTTGTGTTTTTCTTTCCTTTTTCTTTCTCAGTCAATGAGGATTGCGTTGGTGATTGTCGTTGTCGGCTCGGCACAGAGCAAATTGACTCCCATGGCATTGAGAGAGGTGGTTGAATAATAGCAACTACATTTTCTACTGCCATCTCCACTCTCCCGCGCTAAATTTTCATCCCTTAATAAGAGTTTTTTCAGCATTCGGTGGTAATGAGGAATTGGATTCACTTCATCCACCCCTTTTGGCCTGCATGTTTTAAACTCATGACAAGTCTTCGAAGGAGTAGCCTTTGAGTTTGGGAATGCGGTGGGCAGAGTCGAGACATGGAAAGCTCGGAGCATAATGTAAGAAGTGGACATCGTGCATCTGGATGTGAAGCACCGGCACCGGATCCCAGGGTCCAAAACAAATGTCCCATATTTTACACGTCGCTGTCTTATCTTGTCAATTGTAGTTTGGCAGTTTCTACCTACCCAAACACAAAAATTCAGAATCCTGCACCTTCACATGCGGATGCTGCTGCATATGAGTGCTTCCCGTGATTATTTTACTGTTGAGAGGAAACGCGCGCCCTGCTTTCCACCTGAACACGTCTACTGTACGAGAAATCGACAAAGTTCGATTGTTGGAACCATCTCGATACCGCCTAATCTCTTTAGGCATATCAGCTAAGTCTAGAAAATACTCTAATTCTCGCTTTTATGCTTTGTAAAAAAATCAGTCAGTCAAACATAAAGGGTAGAGCACATGAATTAAACAGAAGCATTTGAATGCTTACCACTAAATTCATTATGCGACCTATTCTTGTACCGATGAAAAATTTTGGTGTTCATATATAAAATATGATGCGTAACCTTTGTAGTTTCAGAATGATTTCAGATGTTGATAGAATCAGTCTTACAGCTGTGTTTGGCCATTGCCCACATGAAAATTCAACTCGTGCGTTTAGCAACGGGTTGAAATGTGGATTAAGATGCATTCTGTAAAGATAATAAATGGACGTACCATATGTTTAACCTAATGAAATGATTTATTATTTATATTTAGCTTATTTACTTTATAACTCACATCATGCCATTTTCATTTTTCCCTCCATTTTCACCTATCCAAACTTCCAAGCATACCATTTCGTAGATTTTGATTTGTCTATTTTGAATCTCGAAGCCTACAGAGTCCACGTCATTAGCAATTTCGGCCGTCTTTTATGAGAAAAATAGAGCAACCATTCACATTCGACCAAAGGTTCCATCCAGCAAGCAACGGGTGCCGGGGGTCTTTGATTCCTAGAAAATACTTTCATGGGCATTTTATAATCTACTGCCAACTGCATCACCAAAGCTCATGGCATAGTGGTAACCTTTGAAATACTATATTCCGGTGAATAAAGACAAATGTGTCTGGCGAGTCACATGGGTGGTTGCATCTCTCCGCCATTAGTCAGCCTGGAATTCACATCCTTTAACACTCATCCTACTCGAATAAGCCACCCTTGCATTGCTAGGCCATTCAATTGAAACTAGGCCACACCGCAAATGGAATATGTGCCACAATCTTCGCCTTTACAGTAGAAAATTCAACTACCATTTTCATGAAAGTAATTCTATACTAAATCGTAGGAATTTCATCCCCTGTCAAGGCAACAGCATGGAGGCTTGAGGAATTTGCACACTAGAAAAGCGAATAAATGACGGTAATGGAATCGACAGATATTTATTGGAGGGAGTCGGACTAGGATTGTTTTATTTTACCATGGCATCATACATACAACAAAAAAGAAGGGCATGAAAATTACAGGAAGGCAGCCTTCAGCGTCAGCAGTTGGTTTCCTCTCACATCCTTTCTTTTGGCACGGAGCTAAATTCCACAATGAGTAGCACTGCAAAAAGAAGCCTGCCAATCCAATCCGACTGTGAGGGCACTATTTCAGGGGGGCCACTGCCAAACATTAGTAACTTGTGTGAAATTCTAGCTGCCCATCAGAGCGATCTCCACCTTCTAAAGGTCGTCTGCCCAACGATTAGACATCCAGACAACGGAGGGCTGCCTGGGTCTTAAGGTTTGAAAACATTCGTCACTGGACTAAATAAGGGCATCCGTGTGCTGGTTCACATGAGTGGCTCATGCTGGCATCTTGAGTTGTATATCCCTTGAAACCGAACTCTTCCAACCCCCCCTTCAATTTTCGGTCAGCAATTGGCAATTGCCACTGCACTTGGAGAGCGCCTCAATCACAATCTCCATGGTAGGCCGCTGCTCAGGGGCTTCATTGGTGCACAACAACGCGATCTTTGCCAGACTAGCTGCTTCAGGTTCAAAATACTTCCCATGAAGATTCTCATCAACAACTTCATCAAGTTTGCTGAATTCAGCTCCAAGGTGCATCAAGTGGGAAATCCTCCGTTTCCCACTTAGGATTTGGAGAATAATCACTCCAAAAGCATAAACATCACTCTTTTCTGTAAACCGGCCTGTAGTGGCATATTCAGGGGCCAGGTATCCCATCGCAGCACTGGCCTTCAGTGTTGAGAAGATGGCATCATTAGCTAACAGTTTGTGCATACCAGAATCATATATCCTGGGATTGAAATGGTGGTCAACGAGGACCTTTTCTGCAGATATGTTTTGATGAACCAGGGCCACTTTGCTTGGGTTGTCCCTATGCAAGTATCCAATGCCTGAAGCAGAACCAAGACACCAGCATCTCCAAATTGAGTGAAACATTGAAAATTATACAGTTTTCTTCCAAACAAATATGCAGCCAAAACAAGATGAAGAATAACTATAAGTAAAATCAAAGGGATCAAGAAGTTGATTTTTCCAACAGATGGACAGCTGAGATTAAATGCTGTTTATTTGGGTTCTACTTCCCGAGTGCTGTAAGATGGTCAATCAAAAGCACTGGCAATGTTGTGTTCAACCAATCGACAGTGTTAGTGGAACTGTTACTTATAGCTAAGCAATTGGTCTGGTGCATTCTATCAAGGATTGCAGCTTAGTCCAGCAACTACTCTTTCAGATGATCACATTTACCTAAAGGAAAGAAAAGGATTACAATATACTGTCCATGCCTAAAAAGGAGCTTACAAGACAAGAAGAATAAACATACAGGGGGGATTCTAATGCCATATTCCTTGGGAGTATAGTGTATGCTGTCCGAACAATTAGGTTAACCTGAATTTGGGTAAAAATCTCCATGTCCACCTTTCATTAAAGGTGTTTCCGATTTATGAAAGGTTATATAAAAGCACTC
The DNA here is from genome assembly GCA_036873735.1 of Pouteria campechiana. Lineage (NCBI taxonomy): Eukaryota > Viridiplantae > Streptophyta > Magnoliopsida > Ericales > Sapotaceae > Pouteria > Pouteria campechiana. The sequence goes on from JAYJMB010077481.1 coordinate 16,052, forward strand.
TTGGTTTCCAGTCCCTCCAAGCCAAAGCAAATACAAAATATGATGAAAATATTTATGTAGATATGCAGCGGACAAGTAAGCAGTTAAGAAGACAGAAAATCTGACCTTTGGCAATGCCATTGATTATATGAACTCTCGTGGGCCAATTGAGGACCTTCTCATCGCCATCCTTCAAATCAAGAAACTGTGACAATCTTCCGTTGGATATGAATTCATAGATGAGAAAACACTCTCCTCTACCGCTAGAAAGACAAAACCCTCTCAAAGCCACGAGATTTTCATGACGTAGAGATGCCAGAATCTTCAACCCCCTCAGGAACTCTGCTTCTTCCAATTTACAGCTCGTCTTATTAATACTCTTAACAGCAACAACAGATCCATCTCTCAAAATCCCCCTATATGTTGCGGCAAAACTGCTCTTCCCCAACAAGTTCACCTCTGAAAAGTACTGAGTTGCCGACTCCACCTCCTCTAAATTGAACGTGAGCCCTTGCACAATCTCATAAGAGACCCCACCCCCACTTCTCCCATTGGCCAATGGATCCCATCCATTTGAATACTCAAGGCAGATGAGTGGAGAGTTACTCTGCCTGCTGAGATCCTTGGCCTGGTCGTTGCTAAGCGGACTGTCCGACGACTCAAATGCAGTTGCAGTATTCCGCTTCCTCCGGCGGTACCATGTAAAAGCCAAAAGCCCTGCCACGGTTCCTCCAGCCACGATAGCAGTAACCCCAACAACGATAGGTAGTGTTGAAGTCCTTGAGGAATTCCGACAATGGGTTATCTGGCAATGCATCTGAACATTCGCAGACTGCGGAATTGATGTGTTGTCAATGCTGCTTGAACCTGGTCCAAAGGCCTCGGGCTTGTCAGAGTGGTAATTTGAAGGGTCAACGTCACAACCTCTCAGGGAAGAATACCCAACACCGCAGAGAGCAGTGTTGTTTTCATATTTAAAATCTTCATTCAATTTCTTGAATGCTACACCATCCGAAAACGCAAAATTGGAGTCTTCAGTTCTACTTAAGAAATCAAAAGAAAAACGGAAATCGAATTGCACTTCTCTTATTTTCTTTTTTTCCCGGTTCAGTGGTTGAATATCGAAAGAACACAATAAAGGATTAAAATAGTTGCCTGAAATTCATCCCTAAAGAAAATCGGGGGAACAAGTTAAAAAACCGTACCTTGAGGAACATTGCCGGAAAGGTTGTTGTTTCTGACATCCAGAGCCTCCAACTGAGTAGCTTCGGCTAGCTTATCTGGAATCGACCCGACGAGCTGATTAAAGCTCAAATTCAAACTCCTCAAAGAAGCCAAATCTCCCAAGCTCGAAGGGATTGAACCTGTCAATCGATTCTTTTGCAAAGCAAGAAAGCTCAGCTTTTTAAGAGACCCCAGCTCCGTAGGGATCCTCCCAGTCAGCTGATTATAGCCAAGCTGCAAAACTGAGAGTGGAAGGAGCTGTTAGCCTTGGAAATGCCAAAATCTTCAAAGATAGCATATTTCGTGCTCTTTCCTCACCTTGAAGACTAGCCATGTGGCCGATTTCTGCAGGAATGCTTCCAGAGAGGTTATTGAAATCGAGATAAAGGTCCGAGAGCTCGGTGAGGTTCGAGATTTCTTTGGGTATTTCTCCTTTGAGGGAGTTGTAATGGAGGTAGAGACCGGACAAGCATTTGAGGCCGTACACGGCTGGAGGAATCGAGCCTGAAAGACCTTTGCTTTGAAGAGAGATGTTAGCAACCTTGCCGTGCTCATTGCAGGCGACTCCTTCGAACGTGTGGCTGCAGGGGTCTCCTTCCTCCGTCCACGACGAGAGGAAGCGGTTTTCCGGGTCCAAAGAAACTTTCATGTCCATCAGAACTTTCAGCTCGGCATTTCCGCAAACATCTGACGGAAGCAGAAATGCGAGCATGAAGAAGGACAGACGCAGAGCCATGGAACTCATGCTTGCAACGCTCTCTTCCCGCTGCCCACTCACTCCTCCCTTTCAAGAGAGAGACAGCGCAGAGGGTTGTTTTGGGAAGATAAATGTGCGTTGTTTGATACTCTGGCTGGTACGATGCTCCATATGCATGCGCTTCTTTCCACTTCCAATTCTAGTAAGCTGATCTGATCGCCAGAGTTGTTCGTTTATAGTTCTACCCGTGATCAAACTAGAGCAATTTTTAGGACCAGTCAACATAATTTGAACGGTTTGATAGTTTCGGGTAATATTACGTCCCTGCGTATCATCTGCCACACTCTGCAAGAGTATCATTTTAAGTTAAATAACTGTATTTGGAGCGCCGGAGATCGTGAGTCATGACTTTTAAAAATGGAGAGGCAGCAGGGCGTGCCTCCGCCTTCCCCGCTAGAACTGCAAAAGGAAATAGTAGTAGCATGCAAGCGAGGAGTACCGAATCACTGCCAGCATGTGGGTCTGTGGGACGTCGGTCGTGTGACTTCTCAACCTCAGGGTTCACACTTCAAACCTAAAAACGAGACCGCGGCAAATTCGAGTAGCGCGCATGCCGTTGCGATTTATTTTACGATTTAAGTGGATTAGTATATTGATTTTTATGGCACTTATCGTGATAATAAAAACTCTTAACAGTACATGTAAATTCATTAAGAATTTACCGTCGAATTCACGAGAATAATTAGACATCTATTTAATTATCGATATTAGCAGATTAACTTTTCACTGACGAAAATAAATAGATTTTGTTAGGCAAAAGAGATGGCTTGAAGTCAACCGCGACATGATAATAGGCCTGAAACGACAATGTGGGGCCAATTTCATCTGTTCCAGCAAACACTAAAGTGCGGAGTCTCCGGAACGCGATGGCACGTGACTTGTCAGCCTCAATTGAAACGTTCTATGAACACCTGAAATTATGGGATGCACCTCCCATGCATTACAACAGCAATGTAGTTAAAATCCATAGAAAATGAATTCGACATTGATTGCATTGGCAGACTTGTATCTATGAAAAGTCACCACATTGGTCCACGTGACCAAAATCCTTCATCAGACACTCAACACGGGCAAGAGAAAAGGCAGATGATGCTAGAGATAAATGCTTCCTCCATGTAATTGAGACCAGGAAATGAACAGGTAAGAAGATCAGAGCAATAACTGTCAAAACCGCGTGATTAGATAGCTTTACACACGTCCGAGGCTGGATGTGTCCAATCAAAACCGATATTCTCATTTCCTATAATTTACTAGTGTTGCAAGAAATGCTAAAGCCAGCAAATTGAACCGCCGTGAACTTACACACGTGTGGAGGTTAACGAAGAATGATTGGGGATCCCCAAACGTACGGTGGAGAGATGAGCAGTTAATCATGAAACATGGCGGGAGTTTCGTCCCCCCACTCTTCCCGGAATGATTGGGATGAAGGCGGGGTCCACATGTGGATGGACGACAACGCCAGAGTGGAGAAGTTGGAGAAATTCAAAAGAGGGCATCTACCAACCTCGACCAGATGTGGAAAAAGAATCAATCAACGGATGCGTTTGAAATTAGGAAGGAGGTGGAAAGCCATGAATCAGGATACGGATTCGATCGACTTTTGACTCGTGGGTCTGTTGCCGTTCCATGCATCAAGGCGTCATACCTTGCTGCGGCATCGCGCTGTGTATTGCTGGTTTGCAACCATTGCACACGAGCGCATCAACCAATCCGGTTGCCGTGATAAAAGCCACCCCGCAAATAGCTGTATCTCATGCGGCTGGCCACACCGCAATCATGCCATCGCAAAAGGGAGTTGGGATGGAGCTTCTGTGAAATTGAAAATTGCCCCAGCAGGGCGAAAATCCAACATGCGTGTGGTCAGTTAACCCGCATTTATATATTTATTCACGCGGAATGCAGATGTCTGGTGGTGCAGTTGCAGGTGGCGAATGGCTTCCACGTTCCTCATAAATCACACGATTGACATATCTACTTTATTTCTGGCTCATTTTCACCTGGAAATGAGTGGGTAGGTCGAGTGAAATCCAGCTTGGTCCTTACCAACATGGCTAGGCTTATGGGAAGGTTGCAGTAATTGAAGAGGATAAGTGTAATAACCAACGAGCATGAAACATGCACGAAGAATAAAATCCAAACGAACAAGCAAGCTAGAAGTAACACGTCAGTCAATAAAATAAATAAAGACGGAATAAGTTTACTTTTTAGATAAAAAGGGTAAGATGTGTTGATTAGAAGTGCAAAATGACAATAATGAGAAGAGATGAGATTGCCGAGATCTTTAAATGTGTCATAAGTCGAACGTGCGAGGGCTTTAACCTCTTAGTTTTCAGATGATGTATCCAACCAAGAGAAAAAATCTAAAGGATGGGTCATGGGCAATTGCAAATTTCGGTGGGTCAAGGTAAAAAGCGAAAAATGTCCTTAAAGTAGCCTGGAAAAGCATGTACTCGGTCATGGGCACGGAATGGAGCAGTAAGATGAAATTAACAGCGTTCTAGGTCTGAGATTGGGAAACATTAGCCAGTATGATCTCAATGGGTGACAGAGCAACAGAAATAGGACCCAGAAGAACAACTCACCCACACTCGAAACAGAGAACAGACAGCAGAAACACGTTACAGTAGGAAGTCTAGTGACTCTAGTCTCTACACCTGCTATTCTAATATTTCTAATAGACCAGACTGGCATACATATTTGAGTATACGCCGGTAAGAGTCCCATCTAACAACA
>JAYJMB010077492.1:3540-18559 GCA_036873735.1 Pouteria campechiana
GAAGATCTGATGCGTTGATCGAGAGGGCCCATCACGAATATCGATGATTCCAGAAGAAGTGGGCCCACTTGCAGTGAAAAGTAAAATGGCATCGCATTGCTCATCGACGGTCCCCATTCAGAGTAACATGCGTGACAACATTAGGACGCCACGTCAGCATGGCTATCCAGGGCTTGACTCGGGACACGTGCCGCACATGAGAAATTCTGGCGCGTGCAACATGCTCGGGCCTCGCCCACGAGGTTCGCGCGACTCAGCACCAAGTCCTCGTTTGGCAGCTTTCACGCGGATTTTGTCCTGCCAAGTGCTACAGCTGCGGTGCGGCTAACTATGTAAATTCCCAAGTAAGATTGGGCGCATGTAGCTGCATACTTGGGTAATAGTGTAATACATATTTCTAATTTAAATTTTTCAAAAAAAATACTACCATTATTTTTCTAAGTAAACTGATCAAAATGTAGGAATAGATATAAAGGTTTTATTTTAGATATAATATAATTTATATAAGCATAATATATATATATATATTTGAAATATATAATAATATATTACCCATAAAGGTAATTTATTTGAACAAAAATATTTTAGTTTTTTATTGCTTTTGTAGTTTACATAATTTCCTATTACCCAAAAATCAAATAAATTCATGAATGCATGCGTTGTTATATATATTTAACGTCAAGGTTTGCCTTGTTTCTTTAACTCATAAAGTAAAAAAGAAAAAAATAATATTATTTTCTCCATTAGTAATATTTCAAAAAATTGATACCATATACTTTCCTTTAAAAAGACTATTTTATCTATTAGTAATATTTTAAAAAAATTGATAGCATATACTTCCCCTCAAAGATCTTTCCTAGATTCACTTAATTTGTAAATTATTAAAATTTTTAATCTAACATTTAAAATCATAATACGGCAATGAAGCACAAGAATCCAGTGGAGCACCCTATGTAGAGCCAAAGATAAACGTAGGGCTCATATATTTCATTGATAAGATACAAATAATTTATTTTTTTACATTCTAAACTAAATATTATAAAAAATAATAAAGATATTAGTCATTTATGTGAGTTATAAAAGTAGGAAAGGAGTTAAAACACATATTTTGAAAATGATATTTTCCAATATTATTATATGTTCTCTAAACATCAATAAATAAATATATATTCATGTATATTATATCTAATTTATAAATTTGGTTAAAATATAAATAATAATATGTCATGAAATTATTTATATATATATATATACATTGATACTTTGAATTATATTCTTATACATGGATCATTTTTTTATATGAAAAATCAGCAAGTCTGAGGTCTATTATAGAATTTTTAAGTCATAAAAAGGTTAATGCATAGTTTAAATTCTAATTAATGTACCATGGGCACTAGTTTTATCTCTTCCACCTGCAAGAGTAGCCAATGTGCTCCACATGATTCTCTTTCTATTTTTTAACTATTATGCTCAACAACTGTATTAACTGAAAGGCACATCGGAAAAAACACATGAAGGGACTAAATTCAGTGGTGTAACTACCATGTACACACAAGTTAAGAATTCCTCATAATTAGTTATCCATAAGTTCTATTTTACTAATTTATTAATGTAATAATTTAGGAAGAAAATAATATCCATTAATTAATTTGACTAATACAAAAATTGCTAATTATGATTTCTATTAGGAGATTTTAAGTTAGAAAAAATCATAAACAATTTACAATTTAATTAATATACCATAGGTTCCACTTTTACACCCAAGATCATAAATAGCCGAGTGCTCTATATGATATTTTCCTGACAATTACCACATCCAATTATATTAACTAAAAGATACATTGCAGAGAAGAGACAAGATTGGAAAGAATAAATTTTGATGGTCTACCTCCTATTTATGCACCAACTAAAAGACCTTAAATTTATGATTACAAATTGTTCTTTATAAACTTGTTAAAATAATAATTCAAATAATTTATTATAATCTAAAGAATTTATATGACATAAAAAATTAATAGTTATGATTTTAATGCCAAGGTTCTAAGTTAGAAAGAAAGATTAATAGATAATTTAAATTATAATTAGTATATGTTCAGATTCACGTTTATGTCAGCTCCAACTGTCAAAATAGAAATGCTATATCTTATCCTCTCTCCTATGCCTAAACATATTAACTATATACATTAATTAAAAGGTACGTCAAAGATGGAAGGGAACAAAATCTTATAATATAGCTTCTGAATATCAATTATATATTAATTGAGACACACCACTGTATTATCCACAAATTATTTCTTATTATTTTATTAATGAATTAATTTAAATAGATTATATTTAAAATTATTTATACAATAATTCAAATAAATTTTATTTTAAGATTCGAACCAACTATAGGAGAATTCATTTCCTGGTCAACCGGCTCTACCAATTCAAGAAGAAGACTAAAACCGAGTATTCCATATAATTAATATTTTTTTTTTCATTTTCAACTGATACCCATGTAACAACAATGAAAATCATGTATTAATGGGCGATGTAAAAATCAATGGGAAGCGAATTTAAAGGTGTACCAGAAAAAAAATGTCCGCGGTCCACGATGTGCCATCCCACACGAAACCTGGGGAAGCGCGCTGCGTCAACTCAACTCAAGCGCGGCCCATTGTAACGGCCGCACTGAAGCGCTCCAAGTGAGAGCCTATCACACTCCATTTGTCCAAAGGCAGTTGTTGCCACCGAGCTTTTTCTTTTCTTTTCTCCCCCCAACCCACCAACCCTGTTACATTTCTACCCTCACCATCTTCACCTTCCCACAAAAGGAAGAGAAAAATGAAATTTACCATTTTGCTCCTTCTTTCATTTGCAGCAGCTCTGCACACACCATGGGATTCCGGTTTGTCACTCACGTTTCTTCTTACTATCTTTTTTCTAACATTTAATGGCACTTTTATGCCATGCATTTGCTGCTTTTCCATCTGTCTTTTTCCTTGCTGCGCAATTGAATTGGTGGGAGTTTAATAGCTTCCAAAATGGCTGGATTTTGTGTGGATTTTTGGTAAATTCAGGTGATTTTTGTGTATCTTGGCAGAAATGTGTTTTGCAGTTAAATGAGAATCTTGGGAATGAAATGTGCGTTCTTATTGGTTTCCCAAAACTGGGCTTTTCTTCTTTTTGGAGAGGAATTACATAGCTGGCTGTTGTCGGGGTACAGAGGGGTAGAGAGAGAGACGCACTGCTCAGATGAATTTCTCACCATTAAGGCAGCTTGATTTTGTTTTAGAATTTGTGTTCTTTGTTAAGCCTCTTTGCTAGAAGAGAATTCTGAGGAACGGATATCCTTTGAGACTGTTCCTCGCAGGTTAGAGACTGTGGGTGATTTTTCAAAGAAGACTGGCTGGAGAAGGTGGAATTAAGGTTGAGTACAAAGTCATTGTCTGTGCAAACTGGGAAGTGGATTTCTGTTCTTGGCTGTTTGGTTGCAGAAGAAAGATTGAAGCTTGGAAGACATTTTCCTTTCTAGACGCAGTTTGGGAGAGGTGTTGTGTGCCCTGAAGAGATGGGGTTCCAAATTCACGGTAGTTGGATTCCCACCACCCCCTCAAAGCCTGAGCAGATGAGCCATCACGTACCGCGGCCGCATTGGGCTGATGTGGTGTCGGCGACAAGGCTTTGCGGAAGTGGTTTCTTCCAAGAGGTGGGGTGCCAGAATGGAGCTTCCAGCAGCATCTCAGCTGGGGCGGCAGCAGCAATGCAATCTGGTTCTTTAAGTTTTGCTGAACAGATGCAACGAATTGGTAACTGGGAAGCAGCAGTGGCATCACAAACGAGAGTTTCTGGTCTGGAAACTTATGCTGAGGCTTTCAAAAATGCCACTGACAAATGGAACAGTATATCTTCTGCAGGCATATCTTCTATCAATGGAACAATTTCAACAGCAGCGGCACTGAATGATGGGAATTCTTTGAGCTCCTTCAGGCCAATTTTACATTCGCAGAATACATGCAGCAGCCAACAAGGAGTGCTAAGCTCAATGAGCATGAAACACATGAGTCAAAATTCAATGCCTGGACTGAACTTGGAACGAAATTCCCATTTTCTGCCTCAGACGCCTCCAAGTAAGAGATCACTTGCCGCTGCCACTTTCAATTGTCTACCTCTTTTATCTTGCTATTATAACTTGTTTCTTGCTTGTGTTTCTTCAGAACAAACTACACAACCAACAACTTCATTTCCTTACTATGCAAACAGCAATTTCAGAACAAACTACACAACCAATCGTCTCAGTAGCCCAGCAAACACTATTGCAGATGCAGTCGCCAATGGAAATATATCATTCCAACTACTCCCAGAAACTCTGGACAGACAAAGAAATAAAACAAATCACAAAGGGGTGGAATTCTCTATTGTAAATGACAGAGTAATTCAAGATCAGACACAGGAGGATGAGCTCCCACCTGTGATCATGCCACCTTCAGGAACGGAGCCCGTCCAGGTCCAGCAAGCTCTCTCAGAGCCGGTTGTCCTTTCCACTCCAGTGAAGGGAATAGACAAAGTCTGCAGGGAAGAAGGACAAATAGACCTGAACAAAACACCTTTGCAGAAACGCCCAAAGAGGAAGAAACACATGCCCAAAGTTGTTGTAGAAGGCAAACCCAGAAGAACTCCAAAGCCTGAAACACCAGCTAAAGATTCACCTCGCCAAAAAAGGAAGTATGTTCGGAGGTCAGGACCCAAAGCATTCGCAGGTGTGGCTTCATCAGACATAGGTGAAACTATTAATCCTACCACAAGACAGGCTGTGAGGTCATCATGCAAACGGGTGCTAAATTACGACTTTGAAGTCCAAGGTGCAGATGGATGCATAAATATGTCTGAGGTTCACCGGAACATGCAAAACAGTACTAGAATCCTTTCTGATCCTGCTTCATGCATTCAAGCTTCTAATCTCAGTCTACATTCCGAAGCTCGAGATCAGTACACAGACATCAACAGAAATTCTGAACCAAAGTCAACAATGCAGCTTGCCCAAGGATTAGAGGTGGTAGTTGGACAATCACAGTCAGGAACTTTGTGCGATCTCAATTGCTTATTCACTCAATTGCCAGGTGACTGCATTTCACTGCCAAACAAAATAAAGACTTCACCATCATCCCCAAAGAAAAGCTTTCCAATTGAAAATACAGAAGCCCTTCTTAGGAAGAAGGAAAATGGAAAAACAGTGGGTGCTTACAAAAGCAACTGTGACAGTACTCATACTCTACTCCATCAGAATGCCCATGTCAAGGAAAGTGATTGTGTGATCAGCCCTAGAAAATATACCCATGGGAGTAGCGAGGCAAACAGAGTAGCAATCCAGAATGTCCTTCAATCGGTAACCAACATTCAACCCTATTCAACCAGCGGCCAGAATGTACTGCCAGTAATGAACAACAGCTTTAGTAAAGGATCAAAGGGAGAATATGTCAATGGTGTGTGTCTCTGTCCCAGCCCCGGCCACATATTTCCGTTTGGGATCCCTAACATTTGTAAGAAAAGGAGGATAGATGCAACACATGATGAACTCACACCTAGTGCTTCTTCGTTGATGGCTTCGGGTAATGGGATCATACAATCAACAAAGAATATGGTAAATGAAATTGGCAGCAATGCTTTCATGCTCATAACAAGTGATGGAAATCCTTTCCCTCTGTGCAACTTCTTGAAGCAAAATAAGGAACCCTGCAAAGGGATTTGTAATGCATCATCTGTTGTTTGCTCTAAGACTATGGCTAGAGAACATAATAAAAAAATGCCTCGTTCTTCTAGGGAAATGCTTTTGTGTATGAGTACTCAAAATGGAATAGAAGTCAGTAAACAGCAAGCTTTAACAGCAAGGATAGCCAATGCTAGAGCAAAGGAGACTGTCCAAGTCAATGACATGAGATTGCTATTGGCAGCAAGGAAGCCTCAACAACCACAAAGAACTTCAGCTGAAGTGGCTTTTGCACACAACAAAAGACAGGAAGGCAATGTTTTCCATGATGTTAAAAGCAACCTGGAAGCCCCAGCTCAGGAGGATATGAAGAATCAATTAGCGATTCTTGCTAGATCTGTTTTCCCACATTTTACAAATCAAATGCCTCCTCAAGAACATAATTCTGAAGATTATTTTCAATCATCAGGAGACTCAGGAAGCACTTCCCTTGGGAAGAACCATGTTATGTTTGCCACATTTCCATCTCAACACATTCAACCAAGAAGTTCGAATAACAATTGTCCAACTAGCAGTGACATTCGACGTAAACCAGAGACAATGTTTTCTGAATTAATAATGCTGCAAATGGATCCAACAGATAAGCTTGGTGAGGAAATGGAATGCTCAAATATCAACAGAAGCAGTGAGATGGTCACAGCTCAAGAACAGAATGCGCTAGTTCAATACACCAGAAACGGGCCAGTGGTACCAGTTGTGGGTCCAAGTCATTCTACAAAAGCAAAGCAGCCACGGCCCATCGTAGATGTGGATAAGGAGACAGAGAGATTGTGGGGCATTCTAATGGCTCATTCAAGTGATGAAATTCCTGAGGCAATGGATGCAGAGAAAGAGAAGTGGTGGGAAGAACAAAGGCGGGTTTTCCGGGGCCGGGTGGACTCATTTATCGCTCGTATGCATCTTGTACAAGGTACTGAGATACATTTATCTTTTCCTGAAGCTTATAAAGTATGGATTTTGTTGCAAGTTTCCCTATCTTGATTAGTTCACACCCAAGGTCCCAAGGCTGTTGAAACAGATTATCTCAGATCTTCTTCAACAGTTGTAACCTGCATTTTTGCAATTTGTAAAGGCTTAAATTGGCTTGAGTCACAGATTAAGATGGCCTTATTCAGCTACTCATGTAAAAAAAGTAATAACTTTAAGAAATGAAGAGAGAAGCAACCAATATTGTGAATACAGCTCCATTACATATCATGTAATATGATAAACATCATTCATTAATTTTGTTTTATTTCAGACATGGAACATGTAAGCAGAATACCATATTTTGTTGACTAATGACCATAAAATGTTGCAACCAAACCCACCAACAGAAAAACATTACTAGGATCATCAGTGGTAATGGAATGGAACAGATCCAAAATTAACTTGTAATATTTGGCAGAGAGCTAGAATCATATGCCACTTATAGACTTCACTAGCCTTGCCTTGTGCATTCCAAGCATAGAACCATACGAGAGCTTGTGATGTTGAAACTACCATTGACCTTCCACAATTGTGTCTTTCATTTTTGTCTGCAAGCATTCCATAACAGGCTGAGAAGAATCCCCTTCAGCTGTGTGCTTCTCCTTCTTTTTTTATTGGTGAGTAGTCCATGAAATGTTTCCTTGAAACTGCCAAGTAAGGACCCTTCATAACTGTGTCTTTCCTTTTTGTTGGTAATTAGTCCATATGATAAATCCCCTTTGGCTGTTTCCTTTGTGCTGGTAAGTTGTCGATTAGATGTTGAGGAAAGACCTCCTTTGGCTGTTTATTGCTGTTAAACATATTCAAGTATCTACTGTACACTACATAGAAAACAAATAATCATAAAAAAATTCTGTTTAATAACCTTAGAAATAAATCTAGGTATTTTCTTCCATAAGCAAATGGTGAATCAATTACGAAAATGTGTCACCTTTGGACATTACAAAGGACTACTTACCTCAAGAGACTTTAACAAAGTATTATATGCTCTATACTTTCATACTTGTGTTTGATGTCTGGAAACACTATCTAAGATGTTACATGAACTCAGCAGGTCTGAGGACCGTGCACTTTCTTTGTCCTTTACTGTACTTGAATATATCAAAGAAATGTACCCCATGGAAATCAAACAAATCAATCAAACAAGGTAGGTACCATTGACAGCATATCTTCTTCTTCTCTCTAATGATAGTGTTCCTTCTAAGATGCTAGAGAAAAAATTTGGTGGGTTCAATTTAACAAGCATTGGGAATATATGGATGACAATAAATAAAATCAACTAAGAAATCTCATTATTGTAAGTTCAGAAAATCTTCCCAAGTTTCACTGCAAGCTTGGGTTTTCAGTTTTCACTAGCAAGGTCGCAATCTCTTTCTTACAACTGAGAATACATGAACAGTGTGAATAGTTTCAGACTGATCTGACATTTCCTCTGCATTTAAAATAGCATAAACTCTTCCTGTGCATGCACTTTGTAATAGGTCTGCTAGTGTAATGCAACTTGCTACTTTAAGATCTGTCGTAAGAGAACTGAAGTGACAGCATGTTGCAGGTGATAGACGTTTTTCTCGGTGGAAAGGATCTGTTGTGGACTCTGTAGTTGGTGTCTTTCTTACTCAGAATGTTTCTGACCATCTCTCTAGGTAACCAATGACTCACAAGTTAGGTCAAGTTCATTTTTCCAAAGACAAAAACGTGATCAAAACTGACTTCCGCAAAGTGTGTTGTCTTGTTCTTCTTTTCTGTTATCTTTTTTGCAGCTCTGCTTTCATGAATCTTGCTGCAAGATTTCCTCCCAAGTCAAGAACAAACAGTGGGGAAGAACAGACAAGCGCATCTGAAAATGAGCTGGATGCATGCATGCTGGAATCTTATAAATGGCAAAATGAAATTTCAAAGCAAAAGTTTCTGATCAAAGGCTCACTTACATTCAATGATGCTGAACCTTTAGAAGAAAAGGAACTAGCAAGCTGGAATGAATCATTTGCTAGCAATATGGGTCTCTCCTCACCAATCTCCTCAAAAGATAGGCCTTCATCCATCTGCCAGAATTTAACAGAAGTATGGCATGAATCAGAAGAAAAAGCCACAACCACTGTGCATAGGGCCACAGAAGGTGCATGTTTGTCTGATGTTGATGACCAGAGAGGACTTGACAATGTGGTTTCTTCTCAAAATTCAGTCATTTCATGTCAGAATTCTGCAGAATCAACAATTCAGAAGACTGATCAGAACATGCCCATCTTGGAGTCCAATTTTGATGAAGACAATTTGATACTTGAATTCCATAGTTCCATGTCATTCATGAAGCTCCTACAAATGGATGGAAGCAGCATTTTTGAGAAATTCTTCACTGGTGAGAATTCAAGGACATCATCAAGAGAGAATTTGGAGAGTCCAACCAGCCAGTTTGAAACTGGGACATGTGAAAAGGGGACACCATACTTTGTAACAGATGGCCTAGTGGCTGCATCTCCATCCACTAAGATAACTGACTCCCAAAGAGGGCTGTTAGCAACAGCTCAAACGGGTGGTTTGTCACAAGAAAGCAAGCATGCATTTCACTTACCAGCAAACCTAGCACCAGCAGCCAATACTGAACAGCAGCAATTCATCAATTCATGGGAGAGGACAGATGTGCCATCCGGAGATGGCACTGACAGTAGATGTTCACATGTACTATCTCAGAAAAATGTCTGTTCACTGAGGGGAGATAGGGTGGGAGATTCCCAATTTAGAAGCATTGAGGTTGCAGAGGTTGCAGGACATCAGAACCAGGTTGAAGCAACATTTCATGGGCAGCAGTTGGGAATGCAGCAAAACCATTTAAATTTTCCACATCATGTAGGAGATAGATTGTATCTTGCAGAAAGCTCAAGCACAGCAAATAAGCAAAAAATTGCAGAAATAAGCTTTGTTCAACCAAATGCCATTGATGAAGCTAGTAGTTCCAAAAGCACACTTGCTGCAACAACAAATAATACTCCAAAAAGAAGGAAAGAAAAGAGTGTAAAAGACAACACAAATGATTTTGACTGGGAAAATCTAAGGCAGCAAGTGTGTCGCAGCAACAAAGGAATAGAAAGCGGCAGTGATGTAATGGATGCAGTAGATTGGGAAGCAGTCAGATGTGCAGATGTAAAAGCAGTTTCAGAAGCCATCAAGGAGCGTGGAATGAACAACATGCTTTCCGAGAGAATTCAGGTATTCCAAAGATGTTGTAGAAATATCAAAGACCCTCAACTTTTCAAATTCTGAGACTCATATGCTTGAAGTCTTAATTCATGTCAGAAATCTTACTATGCTGTGTTCATTTTGCAGAAATTCCTTAACCGAGTGGCTAGTGATCATGGAAGCATAGACCTTGAATGGTTAAGAGGTGTTCCTCCTGAAAAAGCAAAGTAAGAGTAAGACAATTTGAATACATTTTTGAGATTCTGTAATAATCAGGTCATTATTATTTTCTCTTTTTTGTTTCTTCAGGGAATACTTGCTAAGTATACAGGGATTAGGACTGAAAAGCACTGAGTGTGTTCGTCTTTTGACACTTCACCATGATGCTTTCCCAGTAAGCTTGATTTTAAAATTAGAGAAGCTTCTGGATTTGGGGGACAAATGAAAAAAACAAAATCGAAACTGAATTTGAATGTCTCCTTTGAAGGTTGACACCAATGTTGGTCGAGTATCTGTGAGACTGGGATGGGTGCCACTTCAGCCACTGCCTGAATCCCTCCAAATACACCTTCTGGAACAGTAAGTGCTGACTGCTAAGAAACCAACCATAAAAAATTTCATTTGCAAGACCACAGATTTCTGGTGGGGAATGTTTTCAGAAATTGAGGAATTCTAACCCATCTCTTTCCTTGCTAAGGTACCCGGTGATAGCAAGCGTTCAGAAATACCTTTGGCCTAGGCTGTGTAAACTAGATCAACGAACATTGTATGACACTATGACTTAAAACTTCCTTTCAAATCATTTGTAGTCATACATCCTGCCTGCATTTAACATAATCACTAATGTGGATTACGAGTCGCAAGGCTTGTATTCCTGTGTAGTTTGTATCTTTCATCCAACTGAGTCCATTCTAACTCCAGTTGAATTTGCAGGTATGAACTACATTATCAGATGATTACATTTGGAAAGGTATGTTGATGCAGAGATATAAAATCTGAAAAAGATGCACCGATAATCATTACAAATTTGTATGATTCACGAAAAATCATATTCTAAGTTTAGGAAAAGATTACTTTGTCATGCTTTATGCAGGTTTTCTGTACAAAGAGGAATCCTAACTGCAATGCATGCCCAATGAGAGCAGAGTGCAAGCACTTTGCCAGTGCATTTGCAAGGTAAATGGCTCACACCAACTTAAAGCATTAAGGCAACCTAAATTGTTCAACCCAATTAACCTGATATTCCCCTGAAATCTTGAACAAGTAATCATGTTATAAAATTGGAGCTTCCTCTGAGTTCTACATATAGTATAAGCCAAGAAGAGGTTCTAATAGACTGCCTAAAATTGTATTTACAATGCCAAAGCAATATAAGAAGCTCAATATGATTAAAAGTCCTACAAAACTTCCGAAAAAAATGTCAATTATCAGTCTGAATAAATCCATTCACATTTGGAATAGAAAATAATTCTGACAAACCTCCAACATGATTTTGATATACAACACAAAAATCACATAAATACCTACATGTAATTATTTGCAAATAAAGGTATTGAGATGTTTATAGGCTATTTGCAAATAAAGTTATTGAGATGTTGATAGGCCAGCATTCATATTTAAGTATGTATCCAAGAGCACCATGTATCTTCTTGTCTGCCTAGACTCTAGAGTTCAAAAGGGTGAATAGATCATGCACAAATTTAGGCAAACACATTCATGAGAGCTAAATGTCATATGACATTCTAAAGGTGAATTTCAGTAAAAAGAAAAGTCTAATGTACCTGTTCTCTATGTAGTGCGAGGCTTGCCCTGCCTGGTCCAGAGGAGAAAAGTTTAGTAAGTTCAGTCTCTACAGCCGCTGAACAAGGTCCAAAAGTGGTTATCCATCCAATGCAACTTCCTCCAACGGAAGGTAACCCAAACCCAAAAGAATATAAAAGTAACCAGTGCAATCCTATCATTGAAGAACCTGCAACACCAGAGCTGGAAACTATAGATGCCTCAGAAGCTGAAATTGAGGATGCATTTTGGCAAGAGGATCCTGATGATATTCCTACAATCAAGTTAAACTTGGAGAAGTTCACAACAAATATGCAGAATTTTATGAATGAAAATGATAAGGGCCTCCAAGATGCTGACTTGTCAAAGGCATTGGTTGCTCTATCTCCGCAGGCTGCTTCAATTCCCATGCCCAAGCTGAAGAATGTTGGGAGGCTGCGAACGGAGCACCAAGTGTGAGTAGCACACTGCTTTAAGAAGTGTGATATGACTATTCTCAGAAAGTTGTAGCATAAAAGACTAGTTTACCTTTGATGGTGAATAATTGTGATATTTTCTTTCTGCAGTTACGAACTTCCAGATTCGCACCCTCTTCTAGCAGAAGTAAGCAATGTTCCTGGCCATTTTTAAGCACATTATTGCTAATATATACACCAGATTTCTGTTCTTAATTTTCTGACATGCTGAATTAAATTACAGTTGGACAGAAGAGAGCCTGATGATCCATGCTCTTACTTACTAGCTATATGGACTCCAGGTTTGGGAGTAAATTAGTGATGAAAACATGTTAGGTAAATGCTTGATAGTATGTTTTGCTGACTCGCTAATCCTGTTGGACCACTATATCAGGTGAAACAGCAGATTCCATTGAACCACCTGGAATCTGCTGCCACTCCCAAGAATCAAGTAGCCCGTGTGACCAGAAGACATGCTTTTCATGCAACAGCATACGAGAAGCAAATTCCCACACTGTCAGAGGCACATTGCTAGTAAGAAATGCCTGCACCTCATCAAATGCAGCTTTGTATTGTTGTAAGACTAGATAATAAGCATAATATTTTTCTTCCTAGAATAGATGAAGTTGTAGGCGCTATGTTGATGTAAAACAGCCTTATTAACAGATACCATGTCGGACTGCAATGAGAGGGAGGTTTCCTCTCAATGGAACTTATTTTCAAGTGAACGAGGTAAGCTTAATTCCAGAGGATAAGTATCAAACTCCGAGCATTCTTAACATTATCAAAAATGTAGAAGGCCTTCAAAAAAATTTACCATTTCCTTCTAAGAAAAAAGGTGCTGTACAGGTGTTCGCAGACCACGAATCTAGCATTCAGCCAATAGATGTCCCCAGGGAATGGATATGGAATCTTCCTCAACGTACTGTGTTTTTTGGAACCTCCATAGCAACGATATTTCAAGGTAAATTTTGAAATGATTGAAACTTCCATAGCAGCAATACTTCAAGGTAAATTTGCAAATGATTGTTTCATTTCCATAGCAACAATTCTTCAAGGTAAATTTGCAAATGATTGTTTCATGATATTTAATGAGTGCGTGTACATCTGGTTGGTCATGTCGACATGTATGCGTCTATCCTTCTGTGATAAGTGCATGCTGATGATTTTGTTGAGGTCTGTGTGAACAGGTACAACTGGTCACTGACTTTAATACTTTTGTTTCTTACTAGGTCTTACGATGGTGGGAATTCAGCAATGCTTCTGGAGAGGTAAAAATATCAATGCATGATAGCCAACCAATTCCATTATGGATTCTTGGAAGATCTAGATGAAGATATGAACCTTTGAAATGCAATGCAGAGAGAACCCCCAACAATGAGCAGAAATTACATGACTATTTTCTCAAAATTCCCTCGCACTGATTATAACCAACTATATGGCTGCATTTATTGGAAACAAACAATTATATCATTTTGGTCATCATTGTTTTCACATTCATCATTGTCATTGTCATCATCTAAGCCAAATCCAAGTTGGGTCAGCTTACAGAATCGATGGTGTTCTGCACAATTTATTGTATTATCAGGATTCATGGTAAGGGACAAAGCAGAAATTATAGTTCTAGTTCCACGCTGGCACATCCATCATCCTTCATCCTAGCTTTACAGAGGCAATGACAACAGCCATTGAAGTCTTTAGCTCAAACTCGTTAATATTTACCATCAAGATGTACTAGAAAGTGTTTTTGTTGAGCGATGTCTTAATATCTTGCAGGGTTTGTATGTGTGAGGGGATTTGACCGGAAAACAAGGGCACCTCGACCCCTGACAGCAAGACAGCACTTATCGGCAAGCAAGTTGGTGAGGTTAAAAAGGAAAGAAAATTCAAAAGCAGACAACCCAGAAGACAGCATGAAGTAGTCCAAGTTAGGTTGTCCAGTCCATAGAAAGCTAAGATGGCTAAGCATGGCATCACTGTAAATTCATGGCTTCTCTAACATAAGGCACCAACTAATCGTGGCTGGCAGTAAGCCTCCAGTCCAAGAGAAAGAGGCTTTTACTCAGTAGTCTGTACATAACTAACGTCAATTTTTTTTCTTCTATGTATGCTCGAAACTGAGCCATTTTTCAAAAAGCTACTACATGCGTCCTTTGAGGGTTTTTTCATAACCAGAATTATTCAGTTTCCAATCATTTGATTCCTGTTTTGAACACCAAAAACGCAACCATTTGATTCAAGAAGCTTTTCATGATCATTTTCTTCTCCTCCTTTTTTTCCATTGCCGAGTCCTTTTTTTATTCCCTTTACAATAAACATGGTATAAAATCTGTGGAAAGCGGCAACCAAAATTTATTATTCTGGCTATACAGTTTTGCAATTGATGATTGAGTGCAGACTGACTCTTCTAATTGGTTATCATCAAAAGTTTACAGCTGCCCTATTATCTTTCTCTTTGCAATAGGAGATATTAATCACATAAAGATGCTAAATTAACTTCTAATACAACTGCTCTTTTCCACCAATTTGTCACTTGGGCAGAGTATCTGATCATCCCATTGTGAGTTATGCAGAATAATCAACTCATTGGGTGGACCATGTTATCAAAATTAGTTACAATATTGGGTTTGATAGTGTATAAAACCCAATGGGTGGATAGTCTGATTTCCATGCCAAGTACCCGTCACTGCTGGGGAGTACTTTATTGGGTAACAGCTGATTCTACCCACCTCCCACCACCCATATTGAAATGGTCTAAACCAACTTTTTAATACCATCTAACTGAAGTGTTTTCAATGGCAAATTTTCGATCTTGGATAAACCAATAAATAAGTAGTCAACAGTACACTGCCTTTGATGGAAGAAAAGGACAAAATAATAATAATAATAATAA
>JAYJMB010077503.1:0-22575 GCA_036873735.1 Pouteria campechiana
TGCAATAAATAATAAACTAGCAGGCCTCGTAGTAATTAAGTATAATAATCATAATCATGAAAAAAGAAGAATATTCAATACTCAAAGTATAAATTAAATAATTAAATCAAATTAGATCTCATAGTATATTGATTATGATGATTCTATCTCCTTAAACCAAGAATAAAAGTTTAGCCACGTAGGGCCATGAAATCAAAAAGAAATTAAAATAGAAGAGAGAGAAGAAGATTCTCTGTCAAAAGTCACCAAAAATTCTTCCTCAAACCCTAGCAAAAGAATCCTCAAAAAGCCCTAGGAAACTACTATTTATAGAGAGTCAAAAATACACAAAATATGCAAATTCCGTAGAATCCAAAAAACCAGGAGCTAAGTCGGGCACCGCTAGTGCCACCTTGCTATTCAATGGGCTAGTGTTATGAAGTGTATTAGCACCAGTGGCGCCTTATGGGAGCCGGCAGCGGAGGTCTGCTGCCACCGATTCTCTGCTACTTGTTGCTTCTCCTCTGCACTTCATCCTGGCTTTGGCATTCTTCCTATTTTTACCCTTGATGTAGTCCTTATATTTAACAACTCCAAACATGAAAGTTGTAGAACTTTTTCTTATGTTTCCAGAACATCTTCAATCATCTCAATCTGAGGTCGGATGAGAGAGTTATACCCAAAAAATAAAGTGATACTAAAATTATCCAAAATCCTTCAATTGACTTCTTTTTGCACTTAACCACTCCAATTGTCTCATAAATTAGAATATAAGAATAATGAGTGCATATAGAAGTCAAATAAATGTACAAGAGTAAGTATTAAGGGAACAAAATATGATATTTTGTAGTCTCATCAAGGTGAATGTAAGGAGAGCTGTGTTCCCAATTCTTAATCCCCTAGTCAATTATAAACCACCAACACCTTATGATGACAATGAGGAAATTCTAGTTTTAGATGTCTTCCCACAAGAGAAAGCTAGTGTGATTATTGAAAATCTTAACGAAGGTTCAACAAAGGAGGAGATCAAAGAAAAGTCCAAACTGAATCATCAGACTCATTCTTTAAGGTATGCATATGTAAGAAATGATTTATTCTTTCTAGTGATTATTTCTTCTTCTTATATAGGTATGGATGAAGAAACACTAATGTAGTTTCAAGATCATATAGTGAAGATTTTTTCAAGGAGATGAAGCAATCAAACGAGAATAAGAATTGCTTCAAGATAGGAGTGGATGGAAGCATGGAGACATTTTTAGGGAAGTCTGAAAACACAGTGGATAGAGTAGACAATATTGAATAATTCAACCATGTTTATCAATTGGGAGCACCACAATTCTACAGGCTTCTTCCAGTGATGAAAGAAGCAAAACAGAAAAAGGACAAATTTCAATTTAAACATGGAAGGCCATAGTCAGGCTATGACTATAAATAAAGCACTTCTTATGAGGCAACCCAAGCTGTTAATCTTTTAATTATTTCAAATTCTCAGAAGAAGCGGTGAATTTTGCATGGTTGAAGTATGCTAGTTGTAATAGTTACATTAGTTTATGTAGATCTATTTGGATTTTCAGGTTGTGAAATCACATTGTTATTTTTGCATTTGTTGCAAGTAGTAAATTGTTGTTTTGTGATTGACAAGTTAAGTTCATGAATTTGGGGAATGGGGAGCAAAACATATGAATTTCAAGGCAAAGAATCAACATTTGTACAAAAGAGAATTGGGAAAGCAAAAGGTAGCCAGCATACTAGCACCATGGTCCCAACTTGCGCACCACCAACACTGAAAAATTTTGGCAATGCATAAATTGGCTACGTGCTCGATGCCATGGCGCCCAATATGTCACCGTCGGTGCCAGATTCTCCCTTATGTTAGCCATGATTTCTCTCTCTTCCATTCCATTCCCCCGTTTGTATGCTCCCATCTCATTTTTTCCTCCTCTCCAAAACCATTTCCCCCAATACTAAACCTCATATTCTCATTGATCAACCCTAGTTCATCTTCCAACCTTTTTTCTCATCTGTCAACATCTCTGGAAACACTCAAACAATCTTCCCACTCATCATCTTCCTCTCCAGGTTGCAAGGTTGGATTGGACATTTTGAGAAGCCACCTCTTGAGTTTAGGTGTAAGTCATTTCTCTTTTCTCCAACTTTCTTATTATCATACTTTGGTGGATTACAACAAAATGGAAATGGATTCCTGTGTTGGGAGGACGTGTTTTCCTAATCATGTGAGGTGTTTGTTGAATTGCTTAAGGAAGCATGTTTGTGGTTTCTTTGTGGCAAGTATTGATTGTGTGAATGTGCTAAGTTTGCTCTTGTACTTGAGTGGAACTGGAAGCCTCTCTTAGGTAGAATTTGAAAAAAAATTGAAGTGTACATTACATGTTTGGAGAATTGCCTCGTTGGAAGAAGGAACCTCCTCAAATTGTGTCTACATGAATTTCCTATTAGTGTTTCCATGTATGTTTGACTTCTCTTGGTTTTGTTTAAAGAGATTACACCAATTGGGAAGAAAATCTTGAAAATTGTATGAAATGTAAGGTGCACGCAATGTGTCTGTGAAAGTGTTTAAGGAGAAAACTGAATTCCAAGGTGGAGTGCAATTGCCTTCAAACTTCTAATTGCTCACCGAAACTTCCAAGTGGAGTGCAATTGCCTTCAAACTTCTAATTGCTCACCGAAACTTCCAAGTGGAGTGAAATTTTGTTGATAGACTGTGAGAAGCAATTAGGATGGCTTGATACCACAAATAGTGTTATTTTCAGCATGTCTCCTAAGAAATCAACATTAATTGGGTCATCCAAGAAAAGGAGAACAAGAGAGTCTGATCTACAAATTGAACCGACCTTCTTCAATCCATAAGCAACAGACATTTACAGACAATCACTAATGGATTAAGAAGGCATCCGAGAAAGAGGCATTGATACCATATACAGTGCCATTGAGGATATCATTTAGTTCAATAATTGAAGGAGTTTGCAGCTCAACTAGGTGTTGTTGTAGTGCCAATGATCAGAGAGTTCTATGCAAATGCCAAGGAGCAGTATAAAGTTAATCTAAAGGAGCTAAGGGCACTTGTATGAGGGAAGATGGTGCCTTTTGACAGATTTTCCACAATCAAGATTATAAACTCGTAGACATTGAGAAGGATGAGTATTCAGCTTGGGTAGAGCAAGGACATGATTTTTGTGCTATTATCTCATACCTTGCTAAATCAGGTAGTAAGTGGAAGACGAAGAATGATAAAGTGCTTAGTTTCTGAAGAGGGCAATTGAAGGCGATAAGTTAGGCATGACACTATTTCATCTTAGCCAAACCATTGCCAACAAACCCTATCTTGGATGTTATAAGAGAGCAAGCTCTACTCAACTATGCCATTTAGACAGGATTGTCCATAGACGTGGGCCGAGTAATAGAGTGATCCATCATATCTTTTGTGACAGGGCAGATGATTAGCGGACTCAGATATCCTTCACTCATCTACCAGTTGTGTTTGATGGTTGTAGTTCATACCAATGCCAAAGAAGAGCTCTAACACCCCTTGCCAGCAATCACTGATTCAGTTGTGTATATATTTGAGAAGACTGGTAGTACAAGAACTAAAGTCGGCACGTTAGATGATACCCCAAGCTCTTCTCAGCAAAGACCACCAACATCACCTTTTTTTGGCGAACCCACTCCAGTTGAGTTACAATCATGAATAGAAGGAATATACTCTTGGTAGAGGCTGATAAGAGAATTTTATTCACTTATACTGTCTTTTTGAACTAACTTTTGGTTCATTTTTTAGTTGTGTTTAGTTGATTTAAAGTGGTTTTTATTGGTATTTACTTATAGGGACATGGATGTAAGAGAGATGATAGAAATATGGAGAATTAACAACAAGAGAAGAAGACATGGAATGAAGTGAAGGAGAAACAGAGAATGATGGACAAAAAACTCATGTTGCGGCATGGAAATTCCATGCGGTGACACCAAAAATTATGCACAAAGTTCTTCCAAGATAGACAACTCATGTTGCAGCATAGCATTTCCATGCCAAGTCATGGAACCTAATATTTGCAAAATTTCAACAAAGTAGTGTCCGTGCCGGGACATCACATTTCTATGTCGCAGCACCAAGCTGGAGACAACTTCTGAATTTTTTAGATCTTGCTTAACCCTTGCAATGAAGCTAAATGATGATATAAAAATAAGTTTTAGGCACATCTTCAGCACTCTTTGGCAAGGTTTGGAGATAGAGGGATAAGAAAGAAAAGCAAATATAGAAGATTAAAAGTGGAATCCTCTTGTAAAGGAAGAGGGAGCTGACAATTGAGCAAATTGCATAAAACATTATATGGAGAAGCTTATCTCTTGATCTTTCTTTGTTCTTTTTTAGTCATTTCCCTTTGTTAAACATGTTCAAGATATTGTGTATTATTTTCCTTGATTCCATCATGAGCTAAGTACTTTAATCTAGGGAAACAATGTAGCCGGATAATGAATATTTGGTTTCATTATATTTAATGTACTTTTTGTTTGTTCATTATTTATGTTGAGTGTTTAATCTGATTTTAATGCTGGTGGAAGAATGCTTGCCCTTTTAACATGATATGTGATTGATTTGAGGTTGAGAAGCAAAGTAATAATTGAATCGAACCATGATTAACCACCATAAGATATTCATGATGATTTAAATATCCATGAAACTTATGCAACATTACAAGTTTCTTGATTTTAATGTATCTTGATTCGTTTGTGATTTTCATAAAGATATAGGAAATTGGCTAATTGAGATAGGTTGTTATGAAATTGAAAACCGATAAATATTTTAATCATTGTCTCTTTATATTCAACCATAATCCACGTCAATGCCAAAGTTTATTAATCTAGATGTTTTCTATTTATAGTCACATTTCACAATTTATTCCTTCAAACAAAATTTAGAGTTAGAGTTATTGGTACTTGGCATATATACATCCTCATGAGAATGATATTTTACTCATTCTTTATTACTTATTCATGACATGTGCACTTGCATTAAGGATAATCCGCCATAAGTTTTTTGACGCCATTGTTGGGGATGGTAGCATTGCCAATATCAAAATAAATAACTCTAGTATTTTTTTGAAATTTTCTTTTCTTTTATCTTTATTATTCATTACAGTTCTTGTTTATTTTTAAGGAGCTTTCATAAGTGTTTGTAAAGATCTAAAAGCAGCAATTTGATCCCTCTTAATTCTGAGATAGAATGTACACTTCAAGGGATTAGAGGGGAGAAAAAAGTAGTTTCCAGTCAATCGCAAACCACTATGATTGATCAAGAAGAAGTGAACAAGAATCATCCTCAGTTATTGTTGTAGGATTATGCATTGCCAACAGCCACTGAGATCCAACTAGTGATAAGAAGACTAGCCATTGCTTCCAACAACTTTGAGATCAAGCCAGTTACCCCACAGATGATCTAAGAAGCCCAATTCAATGGCCTGTCAAATGAAGATCCAAATGCACACATTGCCAACTTCTTGGAGATATGTGATACCTTTAAATATAAATGGGGTCTCCGATGATACTGTTTGCCTAAGGCTTTTCCCTTTTTCCTTAAGGGATAAAGCAAAAGTTTGATTGAATTCTCTTCCTGCAAATTCCATTACCAGTTGGGAAGATTTGATGCAAAAGTTTCATGCCAAAATTTTCCTTCTAGTAAAAACAACAGGAATGCAGATAGAGATCAACAACTTCACTCAGCATGAAGGCAAAACTCTCTATGATGCATGGGAGAGATACAAAGAGTTATTGCGAAAGTGTCCACTCCATGGGCTGCCTAAGTAGAGGGGAGTTCAAAATTTCTACAATGGACTGACCAGCAACATTAGAACCTTAATCAATGCATCTATAGGAGGAGCGTTAATGAAGAAAACTAAAGATAAAATATATCAAAGAAGCCAGTAGAAGTATATGAAATTGATCCTATCTCTGCATTCACAACTCAAGTTGCAGTGCTTAGACAGTAACTGCAAAAGAATCAAGTGGGAGTTAATACCATTCATACTCCTCAAATTTTCTATGACTTTTGCCAAGGCAATCATTCTAGTGAAGAATATCAAACTAGAAATCCGTTCATGCAGCCTCAACAAGAACAAGCACAGTTTGTTGAAAATTTCAACAAGGAGCAATAATTCATATTCCAACACATACAATCTTAGGTGGAGAAACCACCTAAATTTTTCTTGGAGAAATCAATAAAATATGGGACAACCTCAACAAGGATTTCAGCAACATGAGAGATTTCAGCAGCAAGAGAAAAAGGTAGATTGGTAGACTGCTCTAACCCAATTTGCCAGTACTTCAAATAAATTCTCAACCATGGTTGATAACTTCATCAACAAAATAGAAGATTTTATGGCTCAGCCAATATGCAGAACCAATCTGCACAGATATCGAACTTAGAAGGTCAAGTGGCTTAGATGAAAAATATGTTCAAGAATTGTCAACAAGGCAACCTGCCTAGCAATACAAAAATAAATCCAATAGAAAATTGCAAAGCCACACTTTAAGAAGTGGGAAGAAACTGGAACCTCCAGTGAACAAAGAGAAAGACAAATCAGAAAGTCAAGAGTAAGTGGAAGCCCCTCCTAAGCCACAACCATTGCCTCCTCAACAACCAGCTACCTCCATACCTTTTCCTTAGCAACTAAAGGAAAGCAAACTGGTTAAGTAGTTTGCTAAGTTCTTGGAAGTCTTCTGAAAGCTTCACATCAATATACCATTTGGTGATGCACTCGCATAGATGCCAAGCTATGCAAAGTTTATGAATGATGTCCTGTTAAACAAAAGGAAGTTAGAAGAGTATGAGACTATTTCTCTCACTAAAGAATGCAATGCAATTATTCAAAGGAAGCTGCCTCAAAAACTCAAAGATCCAGGAAGCTTCAATATTCCTTATGTCATTGGGAATTCTATATTTGAGAAGGCATTATGTGATCTGTGATCCAACATTAATCTTATGCCTTTATCAATTATAGAAAATTGGGGCTAAGCAAAGCAAGACAGATAACTATCTCTCTTTAGTTAGTGGACAGATCTATCAAGCACCCAAGAGGCATTATTGAAGATGTACTTGTCAAGACTAACAAGTTTATATTCCTAATAGATTTTGTGGTTCTTGACATAGAAGAAGACAAAAATGTTCCTATCATTTTGGAGAGACCATTCTTAGCCACTAGAAGAGCTTTGATCGATGTCCAAAAATTTGAATTAAAGCTTTGTGTTTAGGATGATAAAGTGATATTTAAGCTGTTTAATGTAATCAAATATCTGATAGCAATTGATAACTACTTTTGGATAGACTCATTGGATACCTTAGTATCTCAATACTTGGAGAGTTCAGAGGATCCGCTGGAAACTAACTTAACTCATCCTTCTCCTTTTGCTCTTGATGAGGAAGATATTATAGAAATTATATAGTGGTTGAACTCTTTTAGTCCAAAAAACAAAAAGTATTTTGAAATTTTGGGATAGAGACTTCCTCAATCTACTCCTTCAATTGAGAAGCCACTATTTCTTAAGCTTAAACAATTGCCAAACCATCTGTGGTATGCCTTTCTTGGAGAATCCTCTTCATTACTAGTTATCATATCTTCTAGCCTCTCTAGAGATGAAAAAGATAAGCTATTGTGGGTACTTAGGGATTACAAATAAGCTCTCAGGTGGTCCATCTTTGTTCTAAAAGGAATCAGCCTAACTATATGCATGCATAGAATTTTTATGGAAGAAAATTACAGACCATCTATGGAAGCTCAAGGAAGATTGAATCTAACTATAAAGTGGTTCACAAGGAAGTGTTGAAGTGGCTAGATATAGGAGTAATTTTTCCTATCTTCAATAGTTCATAGGTCAACCCTATACAAGTGGTTCCAAAGAAGCATGGAATGACATTGGCAAAGTATGACAATAACAAATTAATTCCATTGAGAACTATTATAGGGCAGAGGATTTGCATTGATTATAGGAAGTTGAATACAACCACAAGAAAGATCACTTTCCATTATCATTCATTGATCAAATGTTGGATCATATAGCAGGTTTTGATTACTAATGCTTTTTAGCTGGCTATTCTAGATCCAATCAAATAGCCATTTCTCCAAAATACCAAGAGAAAACCACATTCACGTGCCCATATGGTACCTTCGCCTTTAGAAGAATGCCCTTTGGTCTATGCAATACACTGGAAACTTTCAAAGATGTATTAAGACAATATTTTTTGACATGGTGGAGAAAATTATTGAAGTCTTCATGGATGATTTCTCCATGTTTGGAAAATCTTTTGATCATTGTCTTCAAAACTTGGAGTCAGTTTTAAAGAGATGTGAAGAAATAAATTTAGTGTTGAATTGGGAAAAATGCCACTTCGTGGTGAAGGAAGGCATTGTGTTAGGACATTGGATTTCATGCATGGGAATCAAAGTTGACAGAGCTAAGGTGGAGACAATAGAAAAACTCCTGCCACCAACCTCTATCAAAGGAATTTGGAGTTTCCTTGGGCATGTAGAATTCTATAGAAGGTTAATTAAGAACTTCTCAAAAATCTCAAAGCCACTCTCTAGTTTGCTCATGTAAGGTACATCCTTTGATTTCAATGAGGAATGCATGAAGGCATTCAATGCCCTGAAGAAAAAGCTTGTTTCAACACCTATTGGTGTTACACTAGAGTGGGATAAATCATTCAAGCTGATGTGTGATGCAAGCGATTATGCCGTAGGAGCAATCCTAGGACAGCAAAGGAACAAGGTATTCCACACCATTTCTTATGCTACTAAGACTCTCAATGATGCTCAGCTCAACTATGCCACAACAAAAAAAGAATTGCTAGAAACTGTATTTGCCTTTGATAAATTCAATATCCCATCAATAATAAGGTGATTGTATTCACGGATCATTCTACAATCAAATACCTTATGGTCAAGAAGGATGCAAAGCCATGACTCATCTAGTGGGTGCTTCCACTCCAAGAATTTGACTTGGAGATCAGAGACAAGAAAGGAACAAAATCTTGGGGCAGATCATCTCTCAAGATTGGAGCTGGAAGAAGAATCAGAAATGCAAAAACCTCCCATTGATCATCAATGTCCAAATGAGCAATTGTTTGCTGCTACTTCAAAATAATCCACTCCATAGTATGCAAACTTTGTAAACTATCTGACAGGAAACATCATGGCCTCCTCATCAAAAGAAGCTTTATTTTGATGTGAAGCATTACTATTGGGAAGATCCAATTCTCTATAAACATTACGTTGATCAAATAATAAGGAAATGTGTACTGGAAGAAGAAATGGAAGATATCCTCAAGCACTGCCATACGCTTGAGTGTGGAGGACATTTTGGAGGAAACAAAACAACTGTAGAAGTTTTGCAATCAGGTTTCTATTAGCCCACATTGTTTAAGGATGCCCAAGCTTTTGTTGTTGTATGTGATTAATGCCAAAGAACAGGAAACATATCGAGAAAGAATGAAATGCCTCTGAAAAATATTTAGAGGGTAAACTTTTTGATGTGTGGAAAATCTACTTCAAGGGACCATTTCCTTCATCTTACAACCATAGGTAAATCCTCTTGGTAGTATATTATGCATCAAAGTAGGTAGAGGCAGTTGCTACTCACACTAATGATGGGAAGGTAGTATTGAATTTTTTTCAAAAAAATAATTTCACAAGATTCAGACTCCGAGAGCCATTATCAATGATGAAGGAAGCTATTTTGGCAACAAATAATTTGCAGCTCTATTGTCAAAGTATGGGGTTAAGCATAACATAGCATTAGCCTATCATCCTCAAACAAATGGCCAAACTAAAATCTCCAATAGAGAAGTGAAGCGAATTCTGAAAAAGACAATGCAGACCTCTCACAAGGACTGGGCTAAAAGGCTGGATGATGCTCTATAGGCCTACCAAACTGCATTCAAGACACCTATAGGCATGTCACCTTATAGGTTGCTATATGGCAAAGTATGTCATCTTTTAGTGGAGCTAGAACATCATGCTTATTGGGCATTAAAATAGCTGAACATGAACATGGATGCAACCAAGGAGAAACAACTTCTACAACTAATTGAACTGAATGAATTTCATAATGAAGCATATGAGAATGCTAAGATATACAAGAAGTGGACAAAAGTGTGGCATGACAAGCATATCCAGAGAAAAGAACTTATCCCAAGATAAAAAGTGTTATTATTCAATTCTAAGCTTCAATTGTTCCCTAGAAAACTCAGATCCAAGTGGTCAGGACTATTCACTATGACACAAGTTTTCTCATATGGTGCTGTGGAGCTTCATCATGAAGAAAAAGAGACTTCCAAGGTCAATGGATAATGATTGAAGTTGTACTATGAGGGTGGTGTTGATCACCTTAAGATGATTATCAAGCTCGTATGATCCTGAAGAGAAAGACCCTAGCTAAAGACTATAACTTAAGCACTTCTTAAGAGGCAACCCAAGTTTTTGAACCTTATATTTGTTTAGTTTGCATTAGTTTAATTGTTATTGCACTAGTTTAATTCATAAATAGTTATTATTTGCATTGATTGAATTCTGATCAATAGTGTTAGCTAGTCAATTTCAAGTTCTAATCATGTTATAGTTAGTGATTATGTTTCAATTTTTGGAATTACATTAATATAATTCTTAATTGCATATTTAGTAGATTTGACTTTTGAGACACTAAGTTTTAGTTAAGTATTTAAAATTTTAATTCATGTCTTAGTAGTTAGTGTCATTCACAATAACATGCTTGAATCTCTGATATTCAATGTGGACATGAGGCACATTAGCATTCTGGCAATCAATCAATAGTAAAACACAAGTTAGGGATTTCATGCAGCAGCAACACCTTTCCATGCTACAACATGGAAGCTTGCTGAGAGAAGTCAGGAATTTCATGATGCAACAACACATTTCCATGTCTCAGCATGGAAGCTTTCTAAGACAAGTCAGGGATTTCATGCCTTGACAACACATTTCCATGTCGTGGCATGGAAGCTTGCTAAGTGAAGTAAAGGAATTCATGTCACTACAAACAATTTCCATGCCACAAAATTTCCATGTCGTGGCACATGGCCTTCCCCCGTCATGTGAGGACATAATGCTTCCCATTTCAGAAAAACTACCCAAGTCCCTTTTCAGAAAAATGTTTTGTCCCATCCCCATTTCAAACCCTAGTCCCTTCATCCCTTCAAGAACAAGGAAGCATGAAAACCTCCCCATCCAACCCACCTCTTTGCTTCATTTCCCTATCTTAAAGCCATAGCCAAACATCATTCATTTCCCATCGTCCAATCTCCTCTCCAAGCATCGAAGTCTCATCCACACTCATGTCATCTTGCTCCAACATCTTCTTCGAATGCCTTCAAGGTTAGGAATGGAGAAGATTGTGCAATCTAATGAGTTCTCTCATTTTTGAGAGATTTGTTATCTTCTTAATCTTCTCTGGATAGTTGGGGGCGGACATCATTCATTTTGGAGGCATTTTGGTGTGGATTAGAGGGGTTGAAGGTGGAGTTTAACTTTTTGTTGAATTACTTGAATGGAGGATGTGGACACATGGGGCTTTTTCTGAATGAGTTTGCACAAATTTTATGGTGATATGTATGTGCTTTCTTGATTTGTATTTGCATTCTTGTATGGGGGTTTCACTTAGTTGAAGGAAAATTATGAAGATTGGAAGATATATCTTGTGCACGTGAACTATTTGTGAAAATGCCAAAGGGAGCAACAGTTGCATTGTCATGCTTGATTCATCAAGGTTGGTAGTATTTGGGGTCCTTGCATTGTGTTTGATTAAGATTAGCTTGTGTTTGGGGTCATTGTGCTTGTTCAAAGTGACTTGCTCCTACACATAGTAAGTGGAATGGTGAAAAATAGTGGGTGCATTGCTTGATGACCTTAAGGACCTTTTTCATCATGCCTCCAAAAGGAAAGAAAGCTATGGCCATAGGTCTTTGAAAGAAGAGGAAGAATACCGAATCAAGAATTCCCATCAAACCTACATTTGTAAGTGAAGAAGTTGAAGAAAGATACCGAACTTCACTAGTATGGAGGAAGTGCATACAAGATAGGGGTTTTCATCACCCTATGCAAAGTATTCTTGCTACAATTAGAAAGTGACATTGGGAAGAGTTTACTAAACAACCATCAGTAACCATTGTCCCGGTTGTAGGGGAGTTCTATGCAAATGCAAAGGAACACCAGGATTTCAGGGCACTAGTGAGAGGCAAGTGGGATCCATTTGATAGAACCACAATTAATCACATATATCAATTGATTCGCTTTCCAGATGATGATTTCTCAAGAATGCAAGAACAAGGACCTGATTTTGAAGAGATAATTTGTGTCATTGCAAAGATAGGCACAATATGGACAAGATCGAGAATAAGAGTGTGGAGCTTCCCTAGTAAAGGCTTGTCCATTCAAGGAAAGGTTTGAAGTTACTTTATTTTTGCAAAGCTGATGCCAACATATCATGTTTTGGGAGTTTCCAAAGAAAGGGCTAGGTTGAATTATGCTATACAGAAAGGGATGTCTATTAATGTTGAGAAGCTCATTGAAGCCTCAATCCTGTATATGGCATAACTATCGACATTGAAAGGAGACTGTGGTCATCCATCATTGATCTATGATCTCTATCTATGAGCAGGAGTGTCATCCAATTCGTATGAAGAGATTCAGCACCCCAAGCTTATGATTTCACTAGAAATGATCAGTAAGATTCTCAAAAATAGAGGCCCTAATGATGAAGAAGCCCCTCCCCGTAGGCGCGATGCATCAGGGCCTAGCATAAGTGCTGCACAAGCTAGCTCATCTCATCAGGGTAACAAACGACAATCTAATGATGCCACTAAAATTTCCATCCTGCAAGATGAAGTTTGACAAATAAAAGGGCAACTTGCTTAGTATTTGGCTAGACAGGAGTAGCTTTCTGACTACTTGATGTAGTGCCATGTCACCTTAGCTGTTGCGCTTCCCACTCGAGTCCAACTTCCCCCACTTCTAGTGTTTCCAGCTATAACTATCTCTAAAACTAAACATGAAGAAGAAACTGAACTTGAAGAGGACGATGAAACTGAGGATGCAACTGCTGATAAAGAGGAAGATACTGAAGATATGGATACCAAAGAAATAGATGATGTTGAAGAGTTTGATGAGGCTGACTAAGCTCTTTCGGGGAAGTCCTTGCAACTTACATGTTCATTCTACATTAAGGACAATGTTGTTCTATGTTTGGGGGTGATTGTTTTAGTTGTTTTCATTTTGTTACTTGTTACTTCCTTTGTTACCTATTATGTTGTTTCTAATTTAGTCCATATTGTTTTATTACAACCTTTATATCCTTGTTTTAAAGGTAATTTGTTTTAGAAATTAATCTTTTGGAGTCAGTTTGTTTTATGTTTTTTTCATCTAAAAAAATAAATGAAAATTGAGTTTAGGTGTACGAGATCAATGATAAGAGCATGATGGATTGAATATAACTTATAGAAAATGAAAGAATTCATATTCAGTCTGTATACTTAAGCATTTGTCGAGTTGCACTTAAGACTCCTTATTCACTTGAACACTTAGCCATGTTGTGTTTCATTACTTGTATACTAAGATACAACTTAGGAAATTGTACAAATATGACTTATTTGAGATCCAAAAGCTTATTTTGATCATCATTCTAGCCAAAACTTTAACCTAAGCATTTGTTGAGTTGCACTTAAGACTCCTCATTCACTTGAACACTTAGCCATGTTGTGTTTCGTTACTTGTATACTAAGATACAACTTAGGAAATTATACAGATATGACTTATTTCAGATCCAAAAGCTTATTTTGATCATCATTCTAGCCAAAACTTTAACTTAAGCATTTGTTGAGTTGCACTTAAGACTCCTCATTCACTTGAACACTTAGCCATGTTGTGTTTCGTTACTTGTGTACTAAGATATGGCTTAGGCAATTGTTCAAATATGACTTATTTGAGATCTAAAAGCTTATTTTGATCATCATTCTAGCCAAAACTTTAATAATAAATCACTGAGAAATGATTTAGGCATTCATTATTCAATTTGAGCCTTTCAGGCTAACTCAACACATCATTATCACTAATATCTCCATTGAGCTTCAATGAAAGAATGACATCCAACTTTTCTTTATTTAGCCTCATCACCCAAACCAATTGAGCTTGAAAAACCATATTTGACCAATTTATTGATGAACATAGTTATTAGAAGAGCATGAAAGAGAACAAAAGAAAATAAGTTTGGGGGAGTAAAATGAATGATGCCATAATAAGAAAAAATGGGTGTCAAGTAAAAAGAAGAGATAAGGATGTATCTTGCACTTGAGGGGATCACGTCTCAATGAATTCAAAGAAAACAAGATTAGGGGTGCGGTAGTAATACATCCCTCATATGATGTACACAAATAGAGAATGCAATTATTAAAGATAAAATTTTTCATCTCCATGTCTTTACTTTGTGAATCCCTTATCCATTTCCTTGCTAACTAAACCTTAGGCTCTGCTACATTACTATTAAGACCTATTGATTCTTGGTGATAAGTTGTTAAAATGAGTGGAAGAACATTGAGATATGAGCTTAATGAGTGACATGACAGGTTCCTCCAATTGTTAGACTATATCTAAGTCATATAAGTAAATAAATGACATTGGCTACATCTTGAGCACTCACATAGGAAATCAAGAGTGAACTACAAAAATGCTTAGGTTGACGATCTACATACGTAATATGGTTTGAAATTTTCTTTAAGGTTACATACATTTCAGGTCATTTTAAGAGCACTATAAACTGAACCCAATTGTTAATTTCTTTCTCTGTTTTTCTATAGAAATATGTTGTATGTAATCATAGGCTATGTTTTTCTTTGTTTAATTTTGTTTTACTTGAGGACTAGCAAAAGGCTAAGTTTGGGGTATTTGATAAGTGAATTTTATTCACTTACTATGTCTTTTTAAACTAAATTTTGGTTTGTTTTTGAGTTGTATTTAGTTGATTTAAAGTATTTTTGTTTTTATTTACTTATAGGAACATGGATGTAGGAGAAGTGATAGAAACATGGAGAATTAACAAAAAGGGAAGAAGACATCGAATGAAGTGAAGGAGAAACAAAGAATCGACGAACAAAAAGCTTATGTCGCAGCATGCAATTTCCATGCCGCAGCACCAAACATAATGCACAAAGTTCTTCCAAGACAGACAACTCATGTCATAGCACAACATTTTCATGCCATGATATGGAAGCTAATATGTGCAAAATTTCAACAAAGCAATGAGTCCGTGCCGCTACACAGCATTTCCATGTTGCAACACAGAATTTCCATGCCGCAGCACTAAGCTAGAGACAACTTCCAATTTTTTTGGATCTTGCTTCACTTGTGCAATGAAGCTAAACCCTAATGAAGATGATATAAAAATAAGTTTTAGGCACGTCTTCAGCACTCTTTGGCAAGGTTTGGAGGCAAAGGAAAGAAAATATAGAAGATTGAAGGTGGAATCCTCTTACAAAGGAAGAGGGAGTTGACCATGGATCAAAGTGCATAAAACACTACATGGAGAAGTTTATCTTTTGATCTTTCTTTGTTCTTTTTCAGTCATTTCCCTTTGTTAAATATGTTCAAGATATTATGTATTATTTTCCTTAATTCCATCATGAGCTAAGTACTTGAATCTAGGGGAAGGATGTCACCAGATAATAAGTATTTGGTTTCATTATATTTAACTCATTTCTTTATTTATTCATCATCTTATTTTAATGTTGGTGGAAGAATACTACCCATTTCAACATGATATGTGATTCGATTTGAGGCTGAAAAGCAATAATTGAATCAAACCATGATTAACCACCATAAGATGATCATGATGATATAGACATCCATGAAACTTTGGCAACATTGTAGGTTTCTTGATTTTAATAGATTTTGATTAGTTTGTGATTTTCGTAGAGATGTAGGAAATTAGCCAATTGAGATAAGTTATTTTGACTTGAGAAAGAATAGCAATTAACTAAGAGAAACTTGTTGTCAACATAGGAGCAAACATTGAATGTTAAACTGATGAAACTAAATATGATAAATCCGGTAAAATCGAAAACTACGAGATATTTTAATCATTTTCTCTTTATATTTATTCATAATCCACATCATTGCTAGAGTTTATTAATTAGATCTTTTCTATTTACATTCACATATCACAATTTAATCCTTCAAACAGAATTTAGAGTTAGAGTAATTGGTACTCGACATACATACATCCTCGTGGGAATGATATTGTAGTCATTCTTTATTACTTGTTCACGACACATGCACTTGCATTAAGGAAAATTCTCAATAGAGGCAAATGATGAAGCAGCAATGATAATAATTTTGATATGTTGTGAATTACACCAATGCTTTAAATGCCATGTTCCAAAATTACAGCATGTCGTAAGGCGCTAGCTCAGTAGTCTTCCCCACTCCACCCACATTTCCTAACCTTGCAAAGGAATCTGAGGAATGGGAGGATGACTCCAACGACTAATTAGATGAATTTCAGGGAAGTGATTGTTTTCTATTGTTTTATTTAACGTTGAGGACAATGTGGATTTCAAGTTTGGGGTTAGTAGTTTTTATGTTCTGTGTTTCATTTATTTGTATTCTTTCTAACTATTTTAGGTTTGTGTTTGTTGCAATACTTATATTATGTGTTTTGGGTAATTAATGTTGGTGTTTACATCAATAATTGTGTTCAATGTTTGAATTTGGTTGTGCTTTAGGTACAAAAAAATCATAAATAATTAATTAAAATGTGTGTTTCAAGCATTGATCAGGATCATGGTAGAAAACCAATGACAAGGAAGTGACTTTTAACAATGGTTAAGTTGAAAAGGATAGAAATCACTAGTGTTTGTGTGCTTGACCTTATTACTTATCTAATTTGCTATGGATTCCATAAACACTTTGATTACGTAACCATTTCTTTTAAACTCATTGAATATTTAGAATCAATTCGGTGATTAAGCATGCTTAGTTCAATATGAACTCTAAAATTAATTGTAATTATTGTTCAGACAACCACTAGATGAGATAAAATAAGAATATGATTAAAAACTCATTGTTTATCAAGGTGATGACATCTCTATGAATGAAAAATAAAATTAGTTTGGGGATATGATAGTAATATAGCCCAAGGATTAGGGAGGATCACATCAAAGAAAAGAAAATAAATATGAGTAATGTGATAGTAATAGAGCCCACAAAAAGGAAAATATCATATGCACATCTAATGTAATCTCTCTGGCATTTTTAGTAATTCACAAGGTTTGCATTGAACATGTATTGCTGGATTACATGAATGAATATGAGTATGAAGTGATTCTATTGAAATGGCTATAACTATTGCACATGCACTTGGAATCTAAGGTGGAAAGGATGAGGCTTAGGTTGAAACTATAGACATCCATGATATCTTGAAATTTTCTTCGTAGTCTTGTAAATTTTATTGAGGTTTTTTTGAAGTATGAAGTTGATTGATGTGTTTTGTGTTCTTTTTGGAATTTTATTTTTTTACTTTACTCAAGGATGAGCAAATGAGTAAGTCAACTTTTTTCACTTATATTTCATATTACTCAGATTGGTCTAGTGTTTATTCTTGAGAATTTGAGAGTTTCATTCAATTTTATGGCCTTTTGTAGGTGCTTTGATTAAAGGAAGAATGTACTAAACTAAGCATAAAAAGAGATGTAGCTCAAGGATGAGTGAAAATGGAGCAAGAAAACAAGCTAGAAAACCTAGAGGTGTGGCGCCCAATTTGGGGCTGCAGCTCCCAGCTCGATCAATACAACTTGGCATCTAGTAAGAAGTGAGGCTGCAATGCCGATGACCGTCCAAATGTTTAGCTTACTTTGTCACCTATTTTTTAAGGCAATTAGAGAATGTTTTTGGGGGATCCTTTTGCATTCGCTTAGGGTTTGTTTTAGGGTTTTTTGGGGTGTAGCTTGGGTGATTTTTTGTGGTGAAATGAGGAGAGTTTTCAAGGAAGCAAGAGGAAGAGGAGAAGGAATTTTTGCATCATGTTATGCTTCATGAAGGGAGATATTTCTATTTTCATTATGAACTAAGTTTCCTCTTTCTAGGGTGAAGATGTATCTTTCTTTGATAAACTTTGTTGTTTGGGAATGTCGATTCATTAATGCAATTTCATTGTTGTCATATATTGTGTTATTTGCAATCGTTTGGTTTGTTAAATTGCTTAATCAACAATTTTATAAATGATATTGATTATCTAAGCATGGTTAAGGTACACACCATATGCTAAACCATGAGCTCCCTTTAATGAAAAGTATAGATGGTTATGGTACATATCTTATGCTAAACCATTCTATTTGTTTCATTAAGTTCTTAGTCTTAATGGGTTTTCACTTCAATTATACTGCACACCATAGGTAATTGGAAGGTTGAAAATACTTGATTTAAACCTACACACCTAATTGTAATAATCATATAGTAGAAAGAATGAACCCAAGATAAACATTGAATCCAATATCTCAATAACAAAGGATATCATTGAGTGGTGAAATTGGATCCCTAGACCCTTGCATCTTGTTAATCCCACCTACATTATTCATCACTGTTAATTTTTGCAATTCCATTAATTTTATTATCCATCCTTGCTTAGATTTAAATACATTCTTTTAAGATAGTGATAATTCAGTAACTAAAGTTACCTGAATCTGTTTGACCATTCTCCGTGGGATCAACCTTGCATTATACACTATACTACTATACACTTGTGCACTTGCGAGGATTTATAATTTGAACCATCAACAGTCTCTATGAAGATGATAACCCTCTCATATTCTTATACTTAAAACTAGACACTGTATGCTTGCGATTGAATTTTAGCGAACAAGTTTTAGGAGCTATTGCCGGGGTGATCGCTACAAATTAACCGCAAGTATACAATGCCAAGTTTTGTAATATAACATTGAGAGAGTGTCATACCCATAGGGATTGTGTATTTTAATTAATTCCTAGCTATTAATTTTAACTTTATCTGGATGACTAAGAAATAAAGAATTGAATAATAAATAAAATGGATAGGCTTTGAATAGAATAAATTACAGGTATGAAAATTCTAGAGGGTTGATTTCATTTATGCTTTATTCATGGTGTTCTCAACATATTCGTGATTTATCATTGCATTTGTTTATAAATCGAGAATCCTAATTCAATTAAATCCCTCTCTCGAGTGCCAAGTCAAGCATCTATTCCCAAACTGCAAATTTTGACATTCCTATAAAAATTAGAATATTGGGAATGCATTAAAATCTATGATTCTCTTTAAACAATTTCATAAAATTTAGAAGCTCTCCCAAGTTATCTATGATTTCATGTTATGATAACTAGATCCTATTTAGGGTTACCTTTCTCGAGTGTCAAACCTTAAATATTTGATCATTCAATAATTAGATAAGAAATTGAAAGTATTAACCATAAAGCATCATAAATAAACCAAATGCAAGATCAATCAATCAATTCATTGAGTATACCATGAATTCCCCATAAAATCCATCTCCCTCTAGAAAGAGGAGATTAGTTACTCATGATGTAAAATGAATCTATCAAAGAAGTATTCGACCTCATCATAGTTCCAATGTAAGAGCAATCTTAAGATTACAAGGGAAGAAAGCAATTGAAAACATAAGAACACAAAGATAATAATGTCTTCCCCTTTTTCACTTAAATTCTACTTCTCAAATCCGAGATCCTTCCTCTTGATCTTCAAACCTCATTTCTTCCTCTTCAAATTGCCCTCCAAAATGCTCCAAGAAACCTTAGAAAAAAATCTCTCCCAAAAGGCCTCAAAATATCCCTTTTAAACTTTGCAGATTGGGGCTGAATCGTACATGCATGGAAAGGGGGGAGCACAGGCACCAAAATTTCTTTTGAGTGAATGGCTGTTGCGGTGCTTAGCCTTTTGTCCATTGTCTGCATGTATTGCTACTCCATTCTTCTTGATCTTCAGCCATCAATTGCAATCTTCTTTTCCTTTATTTTGCTCCTTTCTTCCCACTTTTCAATGTACCTAGACAATTCAATAAAAACATATGAAATGCATCTAAAATTCTCAAGAATTAACAAATAAACAAGCTTGAACAATATGAGATATAAATGAATAGAATTCACTTATCAAATACCCCCAAACTTACTCATTTGCTTGTCTTTGAATAAAACAAACGAATATACATTCAAAAAGAGCACAAGACACATCAATCAAGTTCAACATTCAAAAACCTCAATAAAATTAACATAGTTAAGAAAAATGTTTCAAACTATCATGTTTGTCTAGAATTTCAACATGAGTATCATCCTTTCTACCTTAGATTCCAAGTGCACTGCAAATGATTATAGCCCTTCCAATCTACATCACATCATACTTAGATTCAATCATGCAACCAAGTAATACATGTTCAATTCAAACCCTACGAATTCATAGATTAAGAGAGACTACACTACATATGCATATGATGTTTTATTTTCTTTATTTACTTCTTACTCTTCTTGTTTTCTTTTTTGTGGACTATATTACTATCATGCTCCTTACATTTATCTTCTTTTAAATTCTTCGGAATCTCATCCCCCCAATTCTTGGACTATATTACTACCATACCCCAAACTTATTTTCTTTTTGGCTCATGGAGATGTGATGCCCCCAAATAAATGATGAGTCTTTAATCATGTTCTTCTTTTATATATTATTTGTCTCAACCAATAATTGCAATGAGTTTTAGAGTTCAAACTGAACTATGCATAGTTAGTCACCTAAACCGACGCTAAGTACTTAATGAATTTAAAAGAAATCGCTATTTGATCAATGAGTATAAGGAATCTATAGTAAATTGGACAAGTGATTGGGTCAAGCATATAGACAATAATGATTTTCGTCATCTTCATCCTAACCATTGTTAGATATCTCTTACAGATCATTGGTTTTTTATGATGACCCTAATTAATGTCCAAAACACCAATTTTTTTCTTTTTCACATTTTTCATAACCTAACACATAATCACAATCACACAAAGCACTAAAAAAATACACTAAAAGTAAAATTCATGCATAAACAGGACAAACAAAACACATAGCTATGATCAAAATCTAAGATCAAGATCAGTGCCCCTAAACTTGAAACAAACATTGTTCTCAATGTTTAAGACATGGCATTAAGTGCATCGATGTAGTCCACAATGAAGCTGAACTATTGTTGGTGCTCCATCATCATTTGATCCACTCTTCGGGTTATGGATTGTAACACCCAAGGTGTTGAAAATGAGGAAATTTTTTGTCAAAACTTATATTGAGGTATTTGATATGATTTGAATGATAAATATATCAATTTTATTTGAAATATGATATGAATTAAGTGAGGTTAAAGAAAAGTTGGATATCATGTGAATGGGCTGATTAAAATGTGATTTGATCAAGTTATTTAATGACATTAGTATGTATTTTATGTGATTTCATTATGTTCATATGTCATGATTAATGAGGGATTAAATACATGAGATAAATCAAAGTGTCAAGAGAAGGAAAATTCATAAATTAGGGAACAACAGGTTGATGCCACGACATTGGAAAAGGATGCTGCAGCATTATTTTAGAAGAAGGGATAACTAGGTATCTAGTAGGAGGATGTCGCAACATCGAAATTTGATGTCGTAAATTGGAACAAGATGTTGTGCAACTGGATTTTGATGTCGCAGCATCACTTCAAAATGGCAATTTTTAGGGGCATCCAGTGAGATGGATGCGGCGAAATTGAAATTTGATGCCATGGAATCACTCAGTAGGGCAAATTTTTGGCCAATCAACAACTTGATGCCCCAACATCATTCCGGTGGCCCATCGAAGCATCCAAAAATTTAATCTCGCTTCTTCTCCCATACCCAAAATTCATATCCTAGCCCTATTTAGCTCAAATTCATGCCTTTTTAGCTTGGAAAATTCCTCATTTAGGTAGAGAATCACTCAAGTATTCCCCTAAGCTTGGGTTTTAAGAAGTTAGATGATGAGAAATGGAAGAAGATCTGATTTCTTACAAATGGAGAGGGCTAATGAGAGCTTTGAACTTGGATTCTTGTTTATGGGTGGAAGACACACCTAGATTCCATGGTAAGTCATTTCGACTAACTGAAATTATGATTTTCTGTTAACAAGGGTTTCATGTGAACTATGAATAATAATTTTTTTAGGGTAAAGTTAG
This sequence comes from Pouteria campechiana, assembly GCA_036873735.1. Taxonomy (NCBI): domain Eukaryota; kingdom Viridiplantae; phylum Streptophyta; class Magnoliopsida; order Ericales; family Sapotaceae; genus Pouteria; species Pouteria campechiana. The sequence continues at coordinate 22,259 of JAYJMB010077503.1, forward strand.
TATGGATCCATGTGAAAACCATGGGGAAACAAGTAAAACATGCCTTATGATGATTATGGAACGATTTAGACATTAAAAATCATGATTATGCGTTAACCCCATCCATGAACAGTAACCCTAGAGATAAAAAATTGTATGAAGCTATGTAAATTGATAAAGGGATTTGATTAATAACTTGATTATAATGGGTGTGGCATAATTTGGAGTTGATAAGATGTGATCATGTATGAGTTCTTGTGTTGAATGTAACGCCCCGCCCTCCTGGGGTCGTTACTCCACTTTACACCATAAATCTACATGATTATACCATGATTTTT